>PVKV010038153.1:0-14166 GCA_004027835.1 Alouatta palliata
AAAAAAAAAAAAAAAAAGAAAAGAAAAAAATAGCACCCTACCTTATAAGGTCTCTGTGAGAATCAAACAAATTAATTCTAGCCAGTAGCTAAAATGTATACAGTGCTTATCATGTGCCAGATATTATTCTAATGACTTACATAGATGAAATCATTTAATCTTCTTTTTTTAAGTTGGTGTCTTGCTATTGCAAGGCTGGAGTGCAGTGGCTATTCGTAGGTGAGATCACAGCACGCTACCATCTGAAACTACTGGCCTTAAAGGATCCTCCTGCATCAGCCTCTCAAGTAGCTGGGACTACAGGTGTATGTCACCACGCCTGGCATCATTTAATCTTTTCTATTCATTTATTTTGAGGCAGGGTCTTGCTTTGTTGTCCAGGCTGGTGTGCAATGCCACAATCATGGCTCACTGCAGCCTTGATCTCCTGGGCTCAGGTGATCCTCCCACCTCAGTTTCCTGAGTCGATGGGATTATAGCCATGCATCAGCTGTGCCCAGCTAATTTTTGTATTTTATTGTAGACACAGGGTCTTGCCTAGGTTGGTCTTGAACTCCTGAGCTCAAGTGAGCCTCCTGCCTCGGCCTCCCAAAGTGCTGGGATTACAGGGGATAGCCACCTCGCCCAGCATTTAATCTTAATCTTCACAGCAAGCCTGTTGTTATCTTCACATTACAGATGAGGCAACTGAGGGACAGAGGTTACATACTTGACCAAAGTCACATACATAGCTAGTAAATGGCAGAGCCAGGGGTTAAATCCAGGCTGTCTGATTCCAGAGTGTGCTCTTGGCTGGAGGATGCATGATGCGTGGAATCTGCTCAGTACAACATTCGCTTGTATTTTTTTCATGGGTGGCGCTTCCACACCAGCCCAGATGACCTCACTGCCACCTCAGTGCCTCCCTCCTACCCTGTCCCAACTAAGTACCTTTTCTGTAGCCAGCACTGGGGAAACTCCCAGGGAGAGAAATGGGGAATTCCTGGGATCATGGAGAGACACTCCTAAGGGCTAGGAAAGTCTTCCATCTCTGCCTGGCAGGCTTCTGAATAGGGGAGATGCCTCCAGCTTCGTCCAGAGAGAGGAATCATCCTAAGGTAGAAAGAACTAGAAGTAGGAGAAAAGTACTTTGGGGGACCCACGCTGGGCACCCTCCAGAGGGCTGGAAGAAAAGAGTAGGCACGTGCCCCATCCCTTTAGTCTCAGCTCCTGGGGACCCACCCTATCCCCTGTCATCTCTTTTCAGATGGCCTCCTCAGACAGCCACAGAACGTCTATGGGCAGGATGAGGGCAGAGTGGGATTGGTTAGGGTCAGATAGGGTGAAGGTCTGAGGCCAGGCCCTTAAGTTCCATCAGTGGACATTTGGTTCCACCTAGTGGCCTCTGACGTTCCAACCATCCTCACAGAGACTGGGACAAGGGGCGTCCTTTCAGGTATTCAGTGTTTATTGAGCATCCACTCTGCGTGAGGCAAAATTTAAGTCTCGACGGAGGCGTATTCATCAGCATAAAGAGGCCGGGCACGGTGGCTCACGCCTGTAATCCCACTGAGGTGGGCGGATTGTTTGAGCCCAGGAGTTCTAGACCAGCCTGGGCAATAGAGGGAGATCCTATCTCTACCAAAAAAAAAAAAAAAAAGCTGGGCATGGTGGCATGTGTGGGCCCAGCTACCTGGGCGGCTGAGGTGGGAGGATCAGTTAAGCCCAGGAGGAGCTGAGGCTGCAGTGAGCCTAGATCCCGCTGCTGTACTCCAGTCTGGGTGACAGAGCAAGACCCTGTCTCTAAAATAAAATAAAATAAGAAGCAGAAAAAAAAAAAAAAAAAAAAGAAAGAAAAAGCTGGATGGAAGGGGATTAAAAAAGAAAAAAGCCGGGCGCGGTGGCTCACGCCTGTAATCCCAGCACTTTGGGAGGCCGAGGCGGGTGGATCACGAGGTCAAGAGATCGAGACCATCCTGATCAACATGGTGAAACCCTGTCTCCACTAAAAATACAAAAATTAGGTGGGCATGGTGGCACGTGCCTGTAGTCCCAGCTACTCGGGAGGCTGAGGCAGGAGAATTGCTTGAACCCAGGAGGCGGAGGTTGCGGTGAGCCGAGATCGCGCCATTGCACTCCAGCCTGGGTAACAAGAGCGAAACTCCGTCTCAAAAAAAAAGAAAAAAGAAAAAATGAGCAGAAGGTCAGGCAGGGTGGTGTGCATCTGTAGTCCCAGCTTGGGAGGCTGAAGTGGAAGGATTGCTTGATCCCAGGAGTTCAAGGCTGCAGTGAGTAAGATCATGTCACTTCGCTCTAGCCTTGGCAATAGAGCAGGACTCTGTTCCTTAATTTTATTTTTTTTAAAGAGCAGAGAACTAACATTTACTCTGCTCTCCACGTACCAGCCCTGGGCTTGGGTCTACACTGTGTTGGCACGTGCCTGTGAAGCACTGAGGATCCCACAGCAGAGACAGGACTGCCGAGTGCCTGGCCTGGTCACTTGGCTTCTCAGGACTTGTTTCCACTCCTGAAAAATAAGAAGGTTGGTGTGAATTTTCTCTAGCATCTCTTCCTATGTTAAAATTCTGTGAAGTCACACAAAGGAGTGGTTAAGAGTTTCAGCCTTGGGCTGGGTGAGGTGGCTCGCGCCTGTAATCCCAGAACTTTGGGAGGCTGAGGCGTGTAAATCACTTGAGCTCAGGAATTTGAGAGCAGCCTGGGCAACATGGCAAAAACCCCGTCTCTACTAAAAATACAAAAGTTAGCCAGGTGTGGTGGTGCGTGCCTGTGGTCCCAGCTACTTGGGAGGATTGTTTGAGCCTGGGAGGCAGAGGTTGCAGTGAGCCTAGATAATACCACTGCACTCTAACCTGGACGATAGAGCCAGACGCTATCTCAATAAAAAAAAAAAAAAAAAAAAGAGTTTCAGCTTTAGGGTTGAACAAACCATTTGGATCTCAGCTGTCATTCACTTGGGAAAGTTGCCTTACCTTTCAGAGTCTGGGGTAATAATATAAAAATTAAGTGATAATTATAGCAAGTATTTAGCACAGAGTGTGGCACTTGGTGAGCGGTGATGCTGGAGATGACGGATGATTCTAGTTACCAAATACCCAAAAGCCACATCACAAGGCAGAAGGTGGTAGGTTTCCTCCCTCCCTTCCTCCCTCCCTCCCCTCCTTCCTTCTTTCTTCTCTTCCTCTCTTCCTCCCTTTCTTTTCTTCTTTTTTTTTTTTTTTAATACTTTTTTTTTTATAAATGGAGACAAGGTTTCACTACATTGGTCAGGCTGGTCTCCAACTCCTGACCTCAAGTGATCCACCCACCTCAGCCTCCCAAAGTGCTGCGATTACAGGCACGAGCCACCTCACCCCCTCCTCTCCCCTCCCCTCCCCTCCCCTCTCTCCTTTCTTCTTGACGGAGTCTTGCTGGTACCCAAGCTGCAGGGCAGTGGCACGATCTCAGGTCACTGCAACCTCTGCCACCCAGGTTCAAGCAATTCTCCTGCCTCAGCCTCCTGACTAGCTGGGATTACAGGTATGTGCCACCACGCCCAGCTAATTTTTTTTTTTTGCATTTTTAGTAGAGATGGGGTTTCACCGTGTTGGCCAGGCTGGTCTTGAACTCCTGCTCTTGTGATCTGCCCAAAGTGCTGGGATTACTGGCATGAGCCACTGCACCCGGGCTTTTTTTTTTCTTTTAAGATGGGGTTTCACCATGATGGCCAGGTTGGTCTTGAACTCCTGACTTCAGGTGATCCACCCACCTCAGCCTCCCAAAGTGCTGGGATTACAGGCGTGAGCCACCGTGCCCAGCCTTTTTTTTGAGACAGAATCTTGGTCTGTTGCTCAGGCTGGAGTGCAGTGGCATGATCTCGGATCACTGCAACCTCTGCCTCCTGGGTTCAAGCAATTCTGGTGCCTTAGTCTCCCAAGTAGCTGGGATTACAGGTGCGCAACACCACCCGCAGCAGATTTTTGTATTTTTAGTAGAAATGGGGTTTCTCCATGTTAGTCAGGCTAGTCTCAAACTCCCGACCTCAGGTGGCCCGCCCACCTTCGGCTTTCAAAGTGTTGGGATTACAGGCGTGAGCCACTGCTCCTGGCCCACATCACCCACTTTCACATCACCCAGGCTTTGCATGTGCCGTGTCTTCTGCCTGGAGCACCCTCCCTTCCCATAGTTTGTCCAGCAAGCTCACAGCCATTTTTCAGGATCCATTCAAATGTCACCTCACTTGGGAGGACTTCCAGAACCCCTCAGGTTCCCCTGGGTTCCCTCAACATCATGACCCTTGCCTTTCGCAGCATCTATCACACTGAATTTACACATGTATTTGCTTTTCTGTACCAGAAACTCATTAACTCATTGGTGGCAGAGATCTTCTACATTTTTGTATTTTTTTTTTTTTTTTGGTCAGAGTCTTGCTCTTTTGACTAGGCTGGAGTGCAATGGTGCAGTCTCAGCTCACTGCAACCTCCGACTCCTGGGTTCAAGCAATTCTCCTGCCTCAGCCTTCCAAGTAGGTGGGATTACAGGCGCCCACCACCACCCCCGGCTAAGTTTTATATTTTTAGTAGAGATGGGGTTTCCCCATGTTGGCTAGGCTGGTCTTAAACTCCTGACCTTGTGATCTGCCCTCCTCAGCTTCCCAAAGTGCTGGGATTACAGACATGAGCCACTGCGCCTGGCTACATTTTTGTATTCTGAGTGTCTGGAACACAGCACGTAGTGGGTAAAGATGTGTTATTGCAAATGTCCATGGATCTTGTGTCTGGCTCAGAATATGGTGTTTTAGGCCGGGTGCAGTGGCTTATGTTTGTAATTCCAACACTTTGGGAGGTTGAGGCAGGTGGATCACCTGAGGTCAGGAGTTTGAGACCACCCTAGCCAACACGGTGAAACACCATCTCTACTAAAAATACAAAAATTATCCAGGTATGGTGACAGGTGCCTGTAATCCCAGCTACTCAGGAGGCTGAGGCAGGAGAATCACTAGAACCCAGTAGGCAGAGGTTGCAGTGAGCTGAGATTGGGCCATTGCACTCCAGCCTGGGTGACAAGAGTGAAACTCCGTCTCAAAAAAAAGAAAAAAGAAAAAAAAATTAGAAGGCTCTGGAGTCGGATCTGGGTTCTGAGCCTTGCTCTGCCTTGTATCAACTATGAGGCAAGTGACCAGCTTCTACAAACCTCAGATTTGTAATCTAAGATTAGTCGAGGGTTAACTGAGAAACCAGCTGAGTGTTAGGACTTAGTAAGTGTTCAGTAAGTGACAGTGGTGGTTATTGCAGAGTTTTGAATGGAGGAGCTGCCTTAGAATCAGGAGACCTGTGCCCCAGTTCCCATTCCGCCCACCTCCCTGTGCCATTCTAGGCAGGCCACATTTCCTCCATGGTCTTAGGGGCCTGGAGCAGGTGCCCTCTTAGGCCCCCACAGCGTGACAAGCTATGGGGCCTGAGAAGGGGCGTCGTGGAGGATGAGACGTGTGAGGGCAGCAAACAGTGCTGTGTGTCCAGCAGAGGGCCCTGCCTGGGCCGGTGGCCGGAGGCTGGGAGGGAGGGCGGGGAATGCCAGACGCCTGACTGGAGGCGGACCTAGCCGGCCAGCTGCCTCTCTGGAGCCCAGCTCTTGGGCCCCCTGCACTCACCTGCTCTTTCCGGGGTGGCTGCCTCCTGCTTGTCCAGCCATGCGGTGGCCGTGGCCCCTGGCTGTCTCTCTTGTTGTGATTTTGGCTGTGGGGCCAAGCAGGGTCTCTGGGGGTGCCCCCCTGCACCTGGGCAGACACAGAGCCGAGACCCAGGAACAGCAGAGCCGATCCAAGAGGGGCACCAAGGATGAGGAGGGCAAGGGCGTGCAGCAGTATGTGCCTGAGGAGTGGGCAGAGTACCCTCGGCCCATTCACCCTGCTGGCCTGCAGCCCACCAAGCCCTTGGTGGCCACTAGCCCTAATCCTGACAAGGATGGGGGCACCCCAGGCAGCAGGCAGGAGCTGAGGGGCAATCTGACGGGAGCACCGGGGCAGAGGCTGCAGATCCAGAACCCTCTATATCCGGTGACGGAGAGCTCCTACAGTGCCTATGCCATCATGCTCCTGGCGCTGGTGGTGTTTGCAGTGGGCATCGTGGGCAATCTGTCTGTCATGTGCATCGTGTGGCACAGCTACTACCTGAAGAGCGCCTGGAACTCCATCCTTGCCAGCCTGGCCCTCTGGGATTTTCTGGTCCTCTTTTTCTGCCTCCCTATTGTCATCTTCAATGAGATCACCAAGCAGAGGCTACTGGGTGACATTTCCTGTCGGGCCGTGCCCTTCATGGAGGTGAGTGTGTGTTCTGCTTGAGCTCAGCTGGGAGGTTGCCATCCAGGGAAGGGGTTCAAAGTCTCCATCAGGCCCTTGGAAGTGGAATTTCTGGGTATGCAAAACCCCAGAGTGCTGAAGCTCTTACTTGCTTCTCCTCTACCTTGGAGAAAGAGACAAATACGGTACTGGTGTCTGGTTGCTCTCAGAACTAAGCAGGCCAGGGTGACTGGAGGGTGTGTGCGGCCCCTGAGTTCCAGCCCCAGCCTGATCTCCTGCTTCAGAAGCAACCTCAAGACAGGTCTCTCCCACTTTCTCCAGACCCAAAGCTGCCCTCCCTTTCCTCAGCCCTCCTCCGCTGCCCCACCCAAGATCCCGCTGTCCTTTTTTCGACTCCTCTTCCTCCCTCTGTACCCCCTGCCGCTGCCTGCTCCCACAGCCCCCTTCGCTGCTCCTCAGTCTCCTGCCTCCCGAAGGAGTGCTTGAAAGGAGAGCCACATTTCCCACACAGCCCTCTGAATCAAGTCAGCAACCACTCCCCGAGAATACAAGCACCAGAGGCAAAAGACCCCTCTGTTATTCCCTCTCTGCTGGGATTCTCGTTGTCACTGTTGTCATTTCCACCAGGAACCTCCTAGATCCCCTCTGAAAGGGAATACCTGGTTCGGGGCACTGGAGCTAGTAGGGAGCTCTAATCTCAGCTCTGCCACTGACATACTGGGCATCACTGGGCAGGTTGCATTACCTCTCCAATTTCTTTATTTCCCAACCAGCGGGTAATCCAGACGGTCCTTCCAGCTGGCCTGTACCACAGTTCTAAAGTATATCACTATGCCCTCACTTCTGGGAGCTTCTACAATAAGTCCATGGATGTCAAAGGATATGTAGCACATAGAGAGACAACTTAAAACACTGCAGAAACACACCCATGTGTGCATTTATGCAAGACACAGCAAGGCCACTCTCTAAGACAAAATAAGCAAACGATCTTTCAAATTTTGGCTGAATGGAAGGTAATGGAGGGACTGTGGCCTCCCTGTGAAGCTGGTGTTCCTTTGTGAATGATGCTGCATGACAAGGGGGACTTGCCTGGCCGAAGAAGGGCTCAGGATCAGGCAGACGGACACAGGTCCTCTTCCAAGGTCTGTCCCCACCTCACCATGTAACAAAAATGGTGTCATAGTTGGATGGACTCTGAGTCTCAGCTGTGAGTATAGTCCTTTCCTGTCCTTGCCAACCCAGGGAGACGGACAGTGGTCCAAAGGTCCTCCACCCTGAAAGAAGACCCTGCAGCTGGAGACAGCCTTTGCGTCTTAGTTACCGTCTTGTGCTCACGCCCCAGGTGAGCTGTGCGTGCTTAGATGCAGGAGTCTGAAATTGAGCAGACTAGATTAGAAACTGGGTTTTTGCCATCACTAGCTGCGTGATTTGGTAAATTACTCTAACTGCCTAAATCTCAATTTCCTCATCTGTAAATTGGAGATAATAGTAATAAATAATAGCTATCTGGATGAATTCTTAAGGGACTAAATGGGTAATGTCCATAAAGTGCTTAGAATTAAAATGAGTAGATGGTGGTTTTTATTTGGGCATGGTATAGAAGAGAAGGGGAAAAGGACGGACACATATGACCTCCTGCTTGCATGTGGCTGGTAGGTCAGTGAACACCTGGCCCTGCCTGACTGTGGGTCCCGACATATGTAGTATGTCCTCCTGGGCCAGCCCCTCCATACCTCCCGGAGGACAGAGATGATCCATAGGCTGGCAGAGTGGATCCCTTCCAGGCTGGGTGGTAGGATGGGAGGAGGGAGACAACACTTTTTTTCCTTTTTTGAGATGGAGTCTCACTCTGTCGCTGAGGCTGGAATGCAGTGGTGTGATCTCAGCTCACTGCAACCTCCACCTCCCAGGTTCAAACAGTCCTCCCACCTCAACCTCCCAAGTAGCTGCGACCACAGCACGGGCTATCATGCCTGGCTAGTTTTTATATTTTTGGTAGAGACAGGGTTTCATCATGTTGCCCAGGCTGGGCGCCAGCCCCTGAGCTCAAGCAATCAGCCTGCCTTGGCCTCCCAAAGTGCTGGGATTACAGGCATGAGCCACCATGCCCAGCAACACCCTTTTATAGGGAGGATCTCAGGATGGCACTGAGGAGGGAGCAGGAGAAGGCAGCTTGGAATAAAACTTGAGATATTTTTGAGATGTAAAAGAGGAGGAAAAGGCCAGGCATGGTGGCTCACGCCTGGAATCCCAGCACTTTGGGAGGCCGAGGCGGGCGGATCATGAGGTCAGGAGATAGAGGCCATCCTGGCCAACATGGTGAAACTCTGTTTCTACTAAAAATACAAAAATTAGCTGGCATGGTGGCGCACACCTGTGGTTCCAGCTACTCAGGAGGCTGAAGCAGGAGAATCTCTTGAACCCGGGAGGCAAGTTTGCAGTGAGCTGAGATCGCGGCACTACACTCCAGCCTGGGTGACAGAGCAAGACTCTGTCTCAAAAAAAAAAAGAGAGAGAGAGAATGGCGTTTCTGCCCAAGCCTGAAGACTGTGCCTCCACAGGCCTGGGCTCCCCTGCCAAGAGAGGGGGTTGGGGTTCTCACAAAGGACACTTAGTGGCTGTGCTAAAAGCCGAGGCTTGTGTTCCCCCAGCCAGAAGAGGGAAGAATTTGGACAGGAGGGGGATCTGAGCACAATCCCTGAGTGTGGCCGGCAGCGTCTGATGGCCCGGGAGGGTCTCCTCTTCCTTCCTGCTCTTTGGCGCTCTCCTCCCCTGCCGTGTGGGCTGCTTCCTCTTGGCTCAAGGGGTGGTTTTCCTTGTGCTTGATGAATAGTGTGCGAGCATGGTGAGCACAGGCTGCTCGGAGGGGGGCTGCTTCCCCACACAGACAGGCCCTGGGCTTTTCTGGACAGGGCCAGGAGCAGGAGTGTGTGTGTACACGCGTGTGTGCAAGCCATGTTCCCCAAGACCATTCACTCCATCCATGCACATAATGGGGTGCAGGAAGTGAAAGGACCTGCAAAGATCAGAACTTCTATGTCTTTATCTTGGTTCTTCCTTGGAGATGATTTTCCAAAGTTTGTCAGAGAGCATCAGGGTCTGTGGGAGCCAGGCTATTTATCCCCCAGCCAGAGGCAAAGAACAAGGGGGAAGGAGGCAGGCGCATGTGTGAACCTCAGTTCCGCCATTCATCAGCAACGTGGTCCTGGGCAAGTCACTTTTCCTGCTTGAGCCTGAGTTTCTTCAACTGGTGGTTGACTGGGAATGTGATGACGTGTAAGGTGCCTGACCCATAGGAAATGATTGTTAAATGGAGTTGTAACTGTTTTCCTTCCTTCCTTCCTTCCTTCTTTCCTTCCTTGCTTCCTTTTTTCCTTCCTTCTTCCTTCCACAGGGTCTCGTTCTGTTACCCAGGCTGGAGTGCAGTGTCGTGATCTCTGCTCACTGCAGCCTCGACCTCCTGGGCTCAAGCCATCCTCCTACCTCAGCCTCCCGAGTAGTTGGGACTACAACCATACATCAGCATGACGGGTCTTTTTTTTGTATTTTTGGTAGAGGCTGGATTCCGTCATGTTCCCCAGGCTGGCCTCAAACTCCTGGGCTCAAATGATCTGCCAACCTTGGCCTCTCAAAGTGCTTGGATTACAGATGTGAGCCACCGCGCCTGGCCCATTATCATAATTTCTATGCTTATCACTCAATTCATGGTCTAACTGAGCCAGAAGCCAGGTGTTCTTCCTTGTCCCCATAGGTTTTGACCAAGTGCTTCTCTCTTCCTCCGCATCCTTGACTACAGGTCTCCTCTCTGGGAGTCACGACCTTCAGTCTCTGTGCCCTGGGCATCGACCGCTTCCACGTGGCCACCAGCACCCTGCCCAAGGTGAGGCCCATCGAGCGGTGCCAATCCATCCTGGCCAAGCTGGCTGTCATCTGGGTGGGCTCCATGATGCTGGCTGTGCCCGAGCTCCTTCTGTGGCAGCTGGCACAGGAGCCCGCCCCCTCCATAGGCACCCTGGACTCGTGTATCATGAAACCGTCAGCCAGCCTGCCCGAGTCCCTGTACTCACTGGTGATGACCTACCAGAACGCCCGCATGTGGTGGTATTTCGGCTGCTACTTCTGCCTGCCCATCCTCTTCACGGTCACCTGTCAGCTGGTGACGTGGCGGGTCCGAAGCCCTCCAGGGAGGAAGCCGGAGTGCAGGGCCAGCAAGCACGAGCAGTGTGAGAGCCAGCTCAACAGCACCGTGGTGGGCCTGACCGTGGTCTACGCCTTCTGCACCCTCCCGGAGAACGTCTGCAACATCGTGGTGGCCTACCTCTCCACCGAGCTGACCCGCCAGACCCTGGACCTCCTGGGCCTCATCAACCAGTTCTCCGCCTTCTTCAAGGGCGCCATCACCCCGGTGCTGCTCCTCTGCATCTGCAGGCCGCTGGGCCAGGCCTTCCTGGACTGCTGCTGCTGCTGCTGCTGCGAGGAGTGCGGCGGGGCTCCGGAGGCCTCGGCCGCCAGCGGCTCGGACAACAAGCTCAAGACCGAGGTGTCCTCTTCCATCTACTTCCACAAGCCCAGGGAGTCACCGCCGCTCCTGCCCCTGGGCACGCCTTGCTGAGGCCTCAGCAGGGGTGGGGAGGGAGGGAGGGGCCGCCAACCCCGCCGGCGTCTGCTGTTCTTTCCCCATAGGTCTCGCTTTGCTGCCTGTCTTGCTGTCTAGAGATGGACTTGGTTCCTCTTGCCGGGGTTTGGGGGTGTCAAAGCCCCTCCCCACACGGGGCCTTTGCTGTCCCTCGCAGGGCCTTCCAACCCGGTCCTTTCCACTGGCGGGCGGTGATGCTTCTAGGTCCTTAGAACTGCCCAGAAACTCTGAGGCGCAGCAGCTGGGAGCCAGAACGTCGCCTGCCCTCCCTTGGTTCCAGCCTCTCTTCCCTCTGTCCGCCTTGGAGCCTGACCATACTTTAGATGTGCCGTCCTCACGCGTCATCTTCCTACCCGCAACCTGGGGCCCCATTTTGAGACGGGGGCTCCTTGGGGACCAGCCCAGTGTGGCTCAGCACACCCTTCTTTTTTCTTTCTTTTTGGAGATGGCGTCTTGCTCTGTCACCCAGGCTGGAGTGCAATGGCCTGATCTCAGCTCACTACAACCTCCACCTCCTGGATTCAAGCAATTCTCTCACCTCAGCCTCCCAGTAGCTGAAATTACAGGTGTGCACCACCATGCCCGGCTAATTTTTGTATTTGTAGAAGAGATGGGGTTTCACCATGTTGGGCAGGCAGGTGTTGAATTCCTGACCTCAAGTGATCCTCCTGCCTCAGCCTCCCAAAGTGCTGGGATTGGAGGTGTGAGCCACCGCCTGGCCTCAGCACACTCTTCTCTGGACCAGATCTGTTCCAGCCCTGGACGCTTCCTCCTACTGGCGTCTTCTTTTCTCTCAGAGGATTTCTCTCTCCTTCCTCTTCGTTTCTTTGGGATCCCCTGGTTGCCCTGTCCCAACCCCCTGGTTAGGTGCTTTCCCATAGGAGGCCCTTCTTGAGAAACAATAAACTAGGTCGAGCCACCCCTGCGCCCACCACTTTCTTGTGCCACATCCTGGCAGGGCCCAGATGCACCGGGCCTTTCTGGCCTGGCAGTGCCTTGGGGAATTTCTCCTGACCTGGCCTGTCTGTGGCTGATGTTCAGCACAGCCCTGTGGCCCTGGGGACTCCAAGGGTTTTATGGCTTTTGAGGGACAGAGAGGATGGAGGGCTTGGGGAGCCGGGGGGCCTAAGTCCTCACTCTGGCCTAAACCCCATGGTCCCTGAGAAGTCAAAAGCCTGCAAAGTATCTCCTCTGGAGCCCTCATCTCTGCTATGCCCTCTCTCCACAAAACCCCCCTTGGAGGGAGTCCAGTGGTCTTCCCTCTGTGAGCTCCAGGGCTTCCCAGCCTTTGTCACTCTGAGAACTGCTCTTGTTCAGTTTCTTAGAACGGACTGTTTTGCCTGTAGACGGCCCAGCTGTCTGCCCTGGCCTGCCCCCACCCAGCCCCCACCCAGCCCCCACCGCACCACCCTTCCCTGCAGAGCTCTCGCCATCCCCAGCAGACCCTTCATGCAGCTCCGCCTGTGGGGTCTGGCCCTTGAAGTCCCACTTACTTCCCCCAGCCCCACCTCTGGGCCCTTCCAGAGGGCACCCTTAGCCTTGTGGGTCCCTGAGAAGCTGTCACAGCATCAACTAGAAGTGATGTCTCAGCGAGGCCACCAATTGCGCCCTGCCTGGGAGCTCAGCTTTCCTTGGAACCACTGCCCCTGTCTGAAGCTCACTCCTGGGTCCCACCAGACTTCTGCCCACCAGGCCCACCTACAACATCTACATGGGGCCTCAGGAAGGGTCCCCGGAGCCCAGGGACAGGGAGGGTTGGGGGTTCCGAGTGCCGGGGGCTCTATTCTCCTCTGTTCACCCACCCACACCCCTTGGCCTCAGCCTGCCCTGTACCGAAGCTTCCCTCCCCCTCTGCTGAGGATCTTAACAGCCTTGTTCTCTCTCCCTGGCACCCACCCCCAGGGCGGGTGACACCGCCAAGAGAGAGGGAGGCCGTTGCTAGGTGATGGCACTGCCATGCGCACAGCCTTTGTGCTGGGGAGTGACACCCACCCATTTCTCAGCAGACCTGTTGCCACGGTGACTGAAGCCCCTAGCTCTTTCTATAGAGACTTCAGATGGGTCGGGGAGCAGGCTGGAGAGGGGACCAAAGGCGGGCCTGCCGCGCTGAAGCTACCGGGGACCATTTGCTCCAAGTTTCCCCAACTCCTTCTCCACCCACCCAGCCCCTGGCCCGGAGGCACCACCAACTTCCTAAGGGATGCAGGAAGGGGCTGGGTGAACTGAGGTGAAGTCCAGGACAGGGGGAGAGAGGTCAGGGGAGGCCGACCCCTCAGCATCCTGTTTAGGGGGCCTCATCCACAAAGGGTGCCCTCGGCCTCTTCCTCCTGGAGCTGTTTGGCCGGCTCAGAGAGGAAGGGGCAGAGATGGTGGCTCCAAGGCTCTGCCACCGCCGCCTCCCAGGGCTGCCGACGTGAACGGCTTGCAGAATCAGTCAGCAGGCCAGCGGCCTTGGGAAACAGCCACTGTCCCCGCAGCCTGGGCCAGCTGGGGGAACAATGTGGGGTTTGTTGCTTAGGGGTCCCAGGCTTGGGGGGCAGGGTTGGCACATGGTGGGCGATGGACTTGAGCTGGGATGCTCTGAGGAGCCGCTGACATGCTTACCCAAGGCAGACTTCAGACCAGCCCTCAGACCCTAATGCCAAGTTACAGGGGTGAGGGGAGCCCGAATCTACTGGGTCCATCTCCCTGCTCCACTTGCGAGTCACCTTCTCAGCACCTGTCCTGGAAGCTGCATGCAATTACTTAAACGCAGTCTCAGCTTCCTCATCTGTAAAGTGGGAATAACCTGTCCTTCACAGAGGATTATGGTCATTTAATGAGACAAGATACATCAAGCACCTGAACCATTTTTCTTCCTCTCCTTTGGGAATTCAATTTCTTTATTATTATTATTATTATTTTTTGAGATGGAGTTTCACTCTGTTGCCCAGGCTAGAGTGCAGTGGTGCGATCTTGGCTCACTGCAACCTCTGCCTCCCGGGTTCAAGCGATTCTCCTGCCTCAGCCTCCTGAGTAGCTAGGATTACAGGCATGTGCCACCATGCCAGGCTAATTTTTGTATTTTTAGTAGAGACAGGGTTTCACCATGTTGGTCAGGCTAGTCTCAAACTCCTAACCTCATTATCCACCTGCCTTGACCTCCCAAAGTGTTGGGATTACAGGTATGAGCCACCATGCCCAGCAAGGAATTCAATTCTCTAGTGTTACAGAGCAGGCTTGGCCAGAGGATTTTTTTTTTTTTTTTTTTTTTTTT
>PVKV010038154.1:0-14165 GCA_004027835.1 Alouatta palliata
CCGCCTCGGCCTCCCAAAGTGCTGGGATTACAGGCGTGAGCCACCGCGCCCGGCAATTTTTGTATTTTTAGTAGAGACGGGGTTTCACCACGTTGACCAGGATGGTCTCAATTTCCTGACCTCGTGATCCGCCTGCCTCGGCCTCCCAAAGTGCTGGGATTACAGGCGTGAGCCACCGCGCCCGGCAATTTTTGTATTTTTAGTAGAGACGGGGTTTCACCACGTTGACCAAGATGGTCTCAATTTCCTGACCTCGTGATCCGCCTGCCTCGGCCTTCCAAAGTGCTGGGATTACAGGCGTGAGCCACTGCGCCTGGCCTGACAGCTGACTTCTCAATGCAACATTGGAACTCAGAAGTCAGTGGAATGACTTCCAAGTGCTGAGAGGAAATAATTGTATATTTTATTTTATTTTTAATTTTTATTTGTTTGTTTATTTTTTGAGATAGGGTCTCACTCTGATGCCCAGGCTGGAGTGCAGTGGCACAAACACAGTTCACTACATCCCTGAACTCCTAGGCTCAAATGATATTCCCACCTTGGCACCCAAAACTACTGGAATTAGATTACAAGCATGAGCCACCAAACAGGGTTACAAAAGACATTTTATAACAAAGAGAATACCAACAGCCAACTGGGAGCGGTGGCTCATGCCTGTAACCCCAGCACTTTGGGAGGCTGAGGCAGATGGATCACCTGAGGTCGGGAGTTCGAGACCAGCGTGACCAACATGGAGAAACTCATCTCTACTAATAATACAAAAATTAGCCAGTTCTTGTGGCACATGCCTGTAATCTCAGCTACTCAGGAGGCTGAGACATGAGAATTGCTTAAACCCAGGAGGCAGAGGTTGCGGTGAGCCGAGATCATGCTATTGCACTCCAGTCTGGGCAACAAGAGTGCAATTCTGTCTCAAAAAAAAAAAAAAAAAACAGCCAATAAACATATAGACTGGGTGTAATGACTCATGCCTATAACACCAGTGTTTTGGGAGGCAGAGGTGAGCAGATTGCTTGAGCCCAGGAGTTCAAAACCAGCTTAGGCCAACAGAGTAAGACCTCTATCCCTACAAAAAAATTAAAAACTGGCCAGGCGCAGTGGTTCACGCCTGTAGTTCCAGCACTTTGGGAGACCAAGGCAGGAGGATCACAAGGTCAGGAGATCAAGATCATCCTGGCCAACATGGTGAAACCCCGTCTCTACTAAAAATACAAAAAAAAAAAATTGCTGGGCGTGGTGGCGCACGCAGCTGTAGTCCCAGCTACTCTGGAGGCTGAGACAGGAGAATTACTTCATCCCGGGAGGAGGAGATTGCAGTGAGCTGAGGTTGCGCCACAGTACTCCAGCCTGGGGGACAGTGCGAGACTCTGTCTCAAACTTTAAAAAAAATCAAAAATTACCCAGTTATGTGCCACAAGCATGAGCCAGGGAGTTCAAAGCTACAAGTGAACAATGATCATGCCACTGTACTCCAGCCCGAGTGACAGAGCAAGACCCTGTCTCAAAAATGAAAAAATAAAAAGAAGCCAGGCACAGTGGCTCACACCTGTAATCCCAGCACTTTGGGAGGCTGAGGTGGGCAGATCATTTGAGGTCAGGAGTTTGAGACCAGCCTGACCAACATGGTGAAACCCAGTCTCTACAAAAAATACAAAAAATTTGCCAGGCATGGTGGCAGACGCCTGTAGTACCAGCTACCTTGGAGGCTGAGACAGGATAATCACTTGAACCCAGGAGGTGGAGGTTGCAGTGAGCCAAGATTGTGCCACTGCACTCCAGCCTGGGCAACAGAGTATTGCTCTGTCTCAAAAAATAAAAATTAAAAATTAAAAATAAATAAATATACAGAAAGGTGCTCAACCTCATCATTTCTCAGGAAGAAGTAAACTAAAGCCATAATGAGATACTATTCATTTTATATCCACTATATTGAAAACAATTTAAAGCTCTGACTACATTAAGTGCCAGGGAACATGCAGAGCAATTAGAACTTTCATCTACTATGGTGAGAGGGTAAATTGGTTCAATCGCTTTGTAAAACCGTGTGATGTTACTTAATAAAGTTGGGCATGTGCATACCCTAGATCCCAGCAATTTAACTCTAAGTCTACATCCTAAAGAAACCCATGTACTGTACATGAAGAGACATATTCAAGAATTTATATTGCAATAGACAAAATACCTGTTGGGTATTTTCTATTCAGCCATAAATAAAATGAGAGCCTGTCATTTGCATGGTGGAACTGAAGGACATCGCGTTAAGTGAAATAAGCCAGGCACAGAAAGACAAACTTCACGTGTTATTCATTTGCAGGAGCTAAAAATTAAAACAATTGAACTCATGAAGATAGTACGTAGAATGATGATTACTAGAGGCTAGGATGGGTAATGGGGCTGTGAGGAATAGTTAGTGGGTGCAAAAATGTACTTAGGTAGAATGAATAAGATCTAGGTTTTTTGTTGTTGTTTCTGCGTTTTTGGTTTTTTTTTTAGACAGAGTCTCATCCTGTTACCCAGGCTGAAGTGTAATGGCGCAATCTCAGCTCACTGCACCCTCCGCCTCCCAGGTTCAAATGATTCTCCGGCCTCAGCCTCCTGAGTAGCTGGGATTACAGGTGTGCACCACCATGCCCAGCTAATTTTTTTTGTATCTTTAGTAGAAACAGGGTTTCACCACGTTGGCCAGGCTGGTCTCGAACTCCTGACCTCATGAAGATCTAGTATTTGATAGCACAACAGGATGACTACAGTCAACTCTAATTTATAGTACACTTTAAAATAGCTAAAAGAGGCTGGGTGCGGTGGCTCACCCCTGTAATCCTAGCACTTTGGGAGGCCGAGGCGGGTGGACTACCTGAAGGCAGGAGTTTAAGACCAGCCTGGCCATCATGGTGAAACCCCATCTTTATAAAAATAAATAAATAAATATAAATAAAAATAGCTAAAAAAGTAAATTGGAAAGTTTGTAACACAGAGAAATGATACATGCTGGAGGCAATGGATACCCCACTTACTCTGATATAATTATTACACATTGTATGTCTGTATCAAGATATCTAATTTACTCCATGAATATATACACTTATGATACACCCATAACAATTAAAAATCAAAATGTTTTTTAAAAAATAGAATTTATCTTGCAACACTACTACTATTTTTCATAATAGCAAAAAATCAGCTTGGTACAGTGGCTCGCACCTGTGATCTCAGCACTTTGGGAGGCTGAGGCAGGTGGATCACTTGAGCCCAGGAATTTGAGACCAGCCTGGGCAACATGGCAAAACTGTATCTCTACAAAAAATACAAAAATTAGCCAGGTGTGGTGGTGCATGCCTTTAGTCCCAGCTACTCAAGAGGCTGAGGTGGGAGTATGGCTTCAGCCTGGAAGGTCAAGACTGCAATGAGCCATGATCAGGCCACTGGACTCTAGCCTTGACAAATGAGTGAGACCCTGTCTCCAAAAAGAAAAAAAAGTAAAAGAACTGGAAACAACCTGAAATGAATAAATTGTTGGGTATCTATACAATAAGATGCTAAACAGGAGTGAAAGTGACTGAACTTCAGCTATGCTATATGAAATATCTAAACAAGATACTCGAGCAGAAGCAAGTTGCAAAAGAACACATAGGGTACGATTCCATTATATAACATTCAATAAAACTACACGCTATGCTATATATATATTCCAGATTTTCATCCACAGCTCCTGGCTCATAACTCCCACAGCCCTTGTCTTTTGTTATAATGTTGGGGCTGCTTTAGGCCTTAGGAAACAGAACCTCTCTCTGCCCTTCTCCTATCCTCCTTTTTCCTGCGTGAAGGCAGGACTCTCATCTGACTGCGGGTCAGAGTCTCATTCCAGAGAGGGTCCTGTCCCACACTCTGGAGGAAGGAATGCTGCTGCACAGAGAGGCCAGGAAGAATCTGGGCAGGCCTTGTGTGAGATCATACTCTTTATCCAATCTTTTTTTTTTTTTTTTTTTTGTAAGACGGAGTCTCGCTTTGTTGCCTGGAGTGCAGTGGTATGATCTCAGCTCACTGCAACCTCCGCCTCCCAGCTTCCAGCAATTTTCCTGCTGCAGCCTCCTAACTGGGATTACAGGCATGCGCCACCACGCCTGGCTAATTTTTTTGTATTTTTAGTAGAGTCAGGCTTTCACCCTGTCAGTCAGGCTGGTCTCAAACTCCTGCCTCAGGTGATCCACTCGCCTCAGCCTCCCAAAGTGCTGGGATTACAGGCATGAGCCACCGCACCTGGACCTCTTTGTCCAGTCATTTCTACACAGTTATCAATCATGCCTATGTAATGAACTCATTTTAAAAACCTGAAAGGACAGGGTTCACAGAGCTTCCAGATAGCTGAACATGTGGAAGCCCCTGGAGGGTGGTGCAGCAAAGGAGCCCATGGAAGGTCTGTGCCCCTTCCCCAATACCTTGCCTTACACATCTCTCCATCTTTACCGTTTGTAACATCCTTCATAATAAACTGGCAAACTAAGTGTTGCCCTGAGTTCTGTGAGTCGCTCCAGCAAATTAATTGAACCCAAAGTGGGAGTCTTGGGAACCAGAACTTGAAGCCAATCTGGCAGAAGTTCCAGAGGCCCGGACTTGCAACTGGTGTCAGGGCCGTGTGGGGGCAGTCTTGGGGACTGAGCCCTCAACTCGTGGAATCTGACGCTGTCTCCAGGTACAGTGTTGGAACTGAATTGGAGGATGCCTAGCTGGTGTCTGTTGCAGCTTGCTTGCTGGTGGGACGAAATCTCCACATATTTCAGGATCATAGAAGTGTTTTTTATTGATTATTATTGTGTTGGTGTGAGAGCAGAGGAAAAACACTGTTTGAGAGAGTTTTTCCCTAATATATATATTTATATACATATAAAGTTGAAGATGTTCATACCTTAGATCCCAGCAATTTAACTCTAGGTATACACCCTAGAGAAACCATGTACTTGTATATTAAGAGACATATATATGCCAGGCATGGTGGCTCACGTCTGTAATCCAAGCACTTTGGGAGGCCGAGGCAGGCAGATCAAGACCTCAGGAGTTCGAGACCAGCCTGGCCAACATGGTGAAATCCCATCTCTACTAAAAATACAAAAATGAGGCGGGTGTAGTGGTGTGTGTCTGTAATCTTCGCTACTCAGGAAGCTGAGACAGGAGAACTGCTTGAATCCAGGAGGCAGAAATTGCAGTGAGCAGAGATCATGCCATTGCACTCCAGTCTGGGCCAGAGAGTGAGACTCCATATCAAAAAAAAAAAAAAAAGTTAGCCAGGCATGGTGGCACACGCCTGTAATCCCAGCTACTTGGGACACTGAGGCAGGAGAATTGCTGGAACCCAGGAGGTAGAGTTTGCAGTGAGCCGAGATAGCACCACTGCACTCCAGCCTGGGCAACAGAGTGAGATTCTATCTCAAATAAACAAATAAATAAATAAATAAAATTTTTTCTTTTCTTTTCTTTTTTTTTTTTTTTAAGAGACAGGATCTCCCTTTGTTGCCCAGGCTAGTCTCAAACTCCTGACTTCAAGGAATCCTCCCTCCTTGGCCTCTCAAAGTGCTGAGATTATAGGCGTGAGCCACTTCGCCTTGCCTCATCGAATTTTAATTTACATTTCTCTGACTAATGTGAGAGTTTGAACACTTCCTCAAATGGTTGCAAGCCATTACAAGGTTTTTACAATTTTATGTTTATACCTACCTTTAATTTACAATTTGATTTTTAAAATTTATGTAAGGCTAGTCAATGGAAACAGTGGGAGTGGAGAAGGAACAAAGAAATCTATAACTAGTTGTGATCAATTTGTTGTAAACACCACTGCACTCAGACCAGCCTCAATTTGATCAAATTTTTTATTCTGTTTGCTCTAAGTGGGGAGCAGAGATTATTATCACTGAGTGATAAGACTGATGGGTTACTAGGGAATTTTGCTGCATTGGGAAGATTTTACTCCATGGGTCATTTCTTTTAGTTCGAGTAGTCCAAGTATGTTTCACAAGTTCTAGTCTCATTAGCTAATCTTTGAAAGCAAGGTTCTTGTTTGAGTAAGTATAGAAAATGCTGTATATTATAACCCTGCCTTATAAAATCCCAGCACGCATCAGCGTCGTGAGGTCTCTAAGCTTCTAAGAAGTCCTTCAACAAACAAGTCTGTTCAACTTTGCTTCACCTAGCACTTCCCAAACTTGTCTGACTTCTTTCATGTACACTTGCTGTAATGCCTGTTGACTGGTTCATCCCACAAAATTAGGAGTGCCTTCTCGCAATAGCTTTATAAGCTAAATAGGATGTTTCTTGCCAAATTTACTTTAAAAATAAATGTACTGTGGTTTAAGAAAATCATATCAGATAGGCTAGCCATGGTGGCGTACATATGTAATAACAGCACTTTGGGAGGACGAGGCAGGAGGACCATCTGAAGCCAGGAGTTTGAGACCACCCTGGGCAACACAGTGAGACCCCATCTCTATAAAAAAAAATTAAAAATTAGCTGGGCATGGTGGCACATGCCTGTAGTCTTAGCTAGTCAAGAGGCGAAGGTGGGAGAATTGCTTGAGCCCAGGAGTTTGAGGCTACAGCAAGCTATGATCACACCACTTCACTCCAGCCTGGGCAACAAAGAGAGACCCTGTATCTAAAAAAATTTTTAAATAGGCCAGGTGGAGTGGCTCACACCTGTAATCCCAGCACTTTGGGAGGCTGAGGCAGGCAGATCATCTGAGGTCAGGAGATCGAGACCAGCCTGGACAACTTGGCAAAACCCCATCTCTGCTAAAAATACAAAAACATAGCTAGCATGGTGGCAGGCACCTGTAATCCCAGCTACTCAGGAGGCTTAGGCAGGAGAATCACTTGAACCTGGGAGGCAGAGGTTGCAGTGAGCTGAGATGGCGCCACTGCACTCTCCAGCCTGGGTGACAGAGCAAGACTCTTGTCTCTGCCGGGCGTGGTGGCTCACGCCTGTAATCCAAGCACTTTGGAGGCCAAGGCGGGTGGATCACCTGAGGTCGGGAGTTCAAGACCAGCCTGACCAACATGGTGAAACCCTGTCTTTAAAAAAAAAAAAAAAAAAAGACTCTTGTCTTAATAAATAAATAAATAAATATTTTTTTAAATCTTACCAGCTGAATTTGGAAAAGGCAGTTTTGTTACAATAATATAGACCATATTACAGTTAGCCTTGCCTGTTACAATTTTTTTTTTTTTTGAGACGGAGCCTCGCTGTGTCACCTAGGCTGGAGTGCAGGTGTAATCTCAGCTCACTGCAACTTCCGCCTCCTGGGTTCAAGCAATTCTCCCTGCCTCAGCCTCCCAAGTAGCTGGGATTACAGGCACCCACCAACATGCCCAGCTGTTTTGTATTTTTAGTAGAGACAGAGATTCACCACGTTGGCCAGGCTGGTCTTGAACTCCTGACCTCAGGTGATCTGCCAGCCTCGGCCTCCCAAAGTGCTGGGATTACAGGCGTGAGCCACTGCACCCATCCACCATTATTCTTAAAAATAGAGATTATATTAGTAATAATAACCTATGTCCTACATAATAAATTACTCCAAAATTTAGTGACTTAAAAAACAATAAACTTATCTCACAGTTTCTGTGGGTCAGTAATTCAAGAGTGACTTGCCTGGGCAGTCCTGACTTAGAGTTTTTCAGGAAGTTGCAGTCAATATATCAGCCAGGGTTGCGGTCATCTGAAGGCTTGACTGGGGCTGTAGAGTAGGCTTCCTGCCACTCTTACGGGGCAAACTGGTATTGGCTGTGGTCAGTAGGCCTCAGTTCCTCTGCAGGTGGATCTCTCCCAGGGCTACTTACTATCCTTTTTATTTTTATTTTTATTATTATTTTTTTTTAGGATGGGGTTTCGCCATTATGGCCAGGCTGGTCTTGAACTACTGACCTCAGGTGATTCACCCACCTCGGCCTCCCAAAGTGCTAGGATTACAGGTGTGAGCCACCGCGCCCGGCTACTTACTATCCTTAAAAGTGAGTAACTCAAGAGAGCAAGGTAAAGTAGGCCGAGAGCAAGGCAAAGGAGGCCGTGTCTTTGATGACTTAGTCTTAGTAGTCACATACTGTCACTTCTGGATTATTCTATTGATCCCTCAGTCAGCCTTCATTTAACATGGGACAGGACGACCCAAAGGCATGATTATCACACAGTGGGGACCATTGGGGGCCACCTTGGAAACTGGCTGTCATAGAGATCTTGAACTACTGTAAAAACACTTATTTCCTTTTCACTTCAGTCTCAGACACAGTAACCTGGAAATTAACATATATCTACAACTGAAAAGAGCCTGATGTGGTGGCTCACACCTATAATCCCAGTACTTTGGGAGGCCAAGGTGGTGGATCACTTGAGTTAGGTGGATCACTTGAGGAAAGGAGTTTGAGACCAGCCTGGCCAATCTGGTGAAACCCCGTCTCTACTAAAAATACAAAAATTAGCCAGGTGTGGTGGCGTGTGCCTGTAATCCCAGCTACTTAGGAGGCTGAGGCAGGAGAATCATGTGAAACTGGGAGACGGAGGTTGCAGCGGCCGAGATCACACCACTGCACTCCGGTCTGGGAGACCAAGCAAGATTCTATCTCAAAAAAAAAAAGACTGGCCGGGCGCGGTGGCTCACATCTGTAATCCCAGCACTTTGGGAGGTTGAGGCGGGCAGATCAAGAGATCGCGACAAGCCAGGCCAACATGGTGAAACCCCGTCTCTACTAAAAATACAAAAATTAGCTGGGCTTGGTGGCACGTGCCTGTAGTCCCAGCTACTTAGGAGGCTGAGGCAGGAGAATTGCTTGAACCTGGGAGGCGGAGGTTGCGGTGAGCAGAGATCGTGCCACTGCACTCCACCCTGGAGCTTCGTGACAGAATAAGACTCTGTCTAAAAAAAAAAAAAAAAGAAGAAGGCTGAGTTATAATAAGGTCTCTTAAATATTCTCAGCAATCTACTATTGTCTAAGAATTTTTATTGTTTTGTACAGACGGGGTCTTGCTTTGTTGCCCAGCCTGGTCTTAAACTTCTGGCCTCAAGAGATCCTTCTGCCTCAGCCTCTGAAACCACCTTTGCAAAGTCATGACTGAGACAGTGAAAGAGATCTAATTTAAATTGCTTCTAACCTCCAAGCTGTCCTTGTTCATTCCTGGGTGTAGGCTGAACTAACTTTGAGAGAAACTTAGTTTATAGTTTAAACAAAGACGGTAACAGCCTTTTCCCAAAGCAGACCTCCTTGCCTGGGTACTACATTGCCTTTGTAGGACTAATATTAGCCACAACATTAGAAATACGGTTTAGGGGCTGGGCACGGTGGCTCACGCCTATAATCTAAGCACTTTGGAGGCCAAGGTGGGTGGATCACCTGAGGTCAGGAGTTCAAGACCAGCCTGACCAGCATGGTGAAACCCCGTCTTTAAAAAAAAAAGTATAATAAAAAAAAAATTTAAAAAAAAGAAATATGGTTTAGGGCCGGGCGTGGTGGCTCACGCCTGTAATCTGAGCACTTTGGAGGCCACGGCGGGTGGATCACCTGAGGTCAGGAGTTCAAGACCAGCCTGGCCAACATGGTGAAACCCTGTCTTTAAAAAAAAAAAAAAAACAGGGCCGGGCGCGGTGGCTCACGCTTGTAATCCTAGCACTTTGGGAGGCCGAGGTAGGTGGATCACGAGGTCAAGAGATCGAGACCATCCCGGTCAACATGGTGAAACCCCGTCTCTACTAAAAATACAAAAAAATTAGCGGGGCGTGGTGGTGCGCGCCTGTAGTCCCAGCTACTCGGGAGGCTGAGGCAGGAGAATTGCTTGAACCCGGGTGGCAGAGGTTGCAGTGAGCCGTGGTCGCGCCACTGCACTCCAGCCTGGCGCCTGGTGACGGAGTGAGACTCTGTCTCAAAAAAAAAATTAAAAAAAAAAAAAAAGAAAGAAAGAAATACAGTTTAGGAGTCATGCAGCTGGAGGCTACAAGATTCTGACTCTCCCTAAACTGCTCCTAAGATCAGAGCTTGACATATTTTGCAGACCCTGCAATTGATGGATCAGGTGGCACCACACAGATCAATAAACTGGCTCATCTGATCTTGTGCCCACCACGCCCCTCACCCAGGAACTGACTCAGCACAAGAAGAGAGCTTCGACTCTCTATGAATTCATCCCTGACCAATTAGCACTCCTGGCTCACTGGCTTCCCACTACCTGCCAAGTTATTCTTAAAAACTCTGCTCCCCAAATGCTAGGGGAGACTGATTTGAATAATAATAAAAGTCTGGTCTCCCTCACAACTGGCTTTGCTTGAATTACTCTTTCTCTATGGCAATACCCCTGTCTTGATGAGTGGGCTCTATCTAGGCAGCAGGCAAGGTGAACCCCTTGGGCGGTTTGGTTCACATTTCCCGAAGTGTTAAAATTACAGGCATAAGCCATGGTTCTTGGCCTCTAAAAATTTGTTGAAGCTCTGTCTTTTCGTTGTTGTTGTTAATAACGTTTTTATTTAATAAGAGAAGGAGTTTTGCTATGTTGGCTGGGCTGGTCTCAAACTCCTGGCCTCAAGCAATCCTCTCAAAGTGCTGGGATTAGAGGTGTGAGCTACTGCACCCAGCCTGAAACTCTGTCTTGATTAAATCTTGAAAGGAGACACAGCTGGGCAAGGTGGCTCAGGCCTGTAATCCCAGCACTTTGGGAGACCAAGGTGGGCAAATTACGAGGTCAGGAGATCAAGACCATCCTGGCTGACATGGCAAAACCCCGTCTCTACTAAAACTACAAAAATTAGTGGAGCTTGGTGACACGCACCTGTAGTACCAGCTACTCAAGAGGTTGAGGCAGGAGAACCACTTGAACCCAGGTGGCAGATGTTGCAGTGAGCCAAGATGGCACCACTGCACTCCAGCCTGGTGACAAAGTGAGACTCCATCTCAAAAAAATTAATTAATTAATTAAATGAGATCTGTTCTATATTTGGGCAAGTGTAAACTGTTTTTCAAGTTTGTGGTTGAGTAAGCCAAATAAATAAATAAATAAACCAAAACCACCACAAAAAAGAACTCTACTAAAATCTTTGCATGCAAGTTACATGCAAAACAGAACACAAAAGAAGCTCCAGTAATCCCAGCACTTTGGGAGGCTGAGATAGGAGAATTGCCTGAGCCTAGGAGTTCAAGATCAGTCTGGGCAACATGGCAAGACCCTGTCTGTACAAAAAATAGTAATAAAGGTGGGGCACGGTGGCTCATGCCTGTAATCCCAGCACTTTGGGAGGCCAAGGCAGGTGGATCATGAGGTCAGGAGATCAAGACCATCCTGGCTAGCACAGTGAAATCTTGTCTCTACTAAAAGTACAAAAAATCAGCCAGGCATGGTGGCAAATGCCTGTAGTCCCAACTACTCAGGAGGCTGAGGCAGGAGAATCGCTTGAACCCAGGAGGCTGAGGTTGCAGTGAGCCGAGATTGCACCATTGCACTCCAGCCTGGGTGACAGAGCAAGACTCCTTCTCAAGAACAAATAATAATAATTTTAAAAATAGCTGGGCACGGTGGCTCACGCCTGTAATCCCAGCACTTTGGGAGGCCGAGGTGGGCGGATCACGAGATCAGGACCGTCCTGGCCAACATGGTGAAACCCCATTTCTACTAAAAATACAAAAATTAGCTGGGTGTGGGTGCATGCCTGTAATCCCAGTTACTCGGGAGGCTGAGGTAGGAGAATCACTTGAACCTGGGAGGTGGAGGTTGCAGTGAGCCAATATTGGGCCACTACACTCCAGCCTGAGTAACAGATCAAGACTCTGTCTACATAAATAAACAAATAAACAAACAAACAAATAAACAAACAAAGAAAACTTGTCAGTGCAAGGTTCTTTGAACTGGCTGCACCATAGACCATACCCTAAGTTGAGCCATGGCAACACCCGTGACCCTCACGTACACCTCTGGGTGGCCTCCCGGAATTAGAAAATCTGAAGTAACTGGAAGACCAAAGAAAAAGGGAAGAATGATCAACCCCTGAGGCGTCTAATTAACTTGAGACATTCTTCTGTTGTTCCTTATTCACACCTCCGTTGATAAGGCAGTTAGACTTTGTAACCAACCTTGGTCAACCTCCTGACTCCAGACCCTACGACCCCCTCCTAGCTTGCAAAAACCACCCTGAACTGTAACTTCTGTAACTGTCCACTGTCTACTCCAAACCTATAAAACCAGCTCCTATCCCACCGCCCTCTGCCCTCCACTGACTCTTTTAGGACTCAGCCCACACCCAGGTGAATAAACAACCACGTTGCTCACATAAAGCCTGCTTGGGGCGTCTTTTCATTCAGAGCGCACGTTTAACAGTCAGTCAGCATCTTAGTGTCCTCAAATTAAATTAAGCCTAATAATCTAATAATCTTTCCTTGCATGAGATTCTGGGCTTGTGTGCTTTTTTAAAAATGAGTGTATGTCAAGCTCAATTGCAATTATTTTATTTTATTTATTTTTTGAGATAAGGTCTTGCTCTCCCACCTCAGCCTCCTGGGTAGCTGGAACCTCATGTGCACACCACCATACACCTAGCTAATTTTTTTTTTTTTCTTTTGTAGAGACAGGGCCTCCCTGTGTTGCCCAGCCTGGTCTAGAATTCCTGGGCTCAAGCAATCCTCCTGCCTGGGCCTCCCCAAGTGCTAGGATTACAGGCGTGAGCCACCATGCCTGGCCTTATTTTATTTTTCATCTATTGTAAAGGCAGGGTCTTACTATGTTGGACTCAAACTCCTGGGCTCAAGAGATCCTTCTGCCTCATCCTCCTGATTAGCTGGGACTACAGGCATGTGTCACCACACTCATCTAAATTGCAATGATTTTTATTAACTGTTAACTCCATATTCTCTCAGGAAGAGCTTGATAATATTTTTTCATTTGTTTAAACATTTTAATTAAAGAACTAAGGACCATTTAGCCGCAGAACATTCATACTCTTGTGCCTGATGTACTCTCATTCTTGCCCACCTAGTCACTTTAATTCCATAGGTATTCTCTCATCTGAATGAACTTGAAATTTAATCTATCTCACCTTCAAAAAGAGAAGCTTCTTTTTCCAGACCATAGACCTGCTTATCTGATATTTTTTCCACCTAAAGGTCATTTAGGCTCCTCTTTAATAATAGCAAGTGCTAGGCCAGGTGCGGTGGCTCACACCTGTAATTCCAACACTTTGGGAGGCTGAAGCAGGTGATCACCTAAGGTCAGAAGTTCAAGACCAGCCTGGCCAACATGGTGAAACCCCTCTTTAAAAAAATACAAAAATTAGCCAGGCATAATGGCAGTGCCTTTAATCCCAGCTACTCTGGAGGCTGAGGCAGGAGAATCACTTGAATCCAGGAGGTGGAGGTTGCATTGAGCCGCAATTACGCCACTGCACTCCAGCCTGGGTGGCAGAGTAAGACTTCATCACAAAAAAAAAGCAAGGATTCAGACAGTATATACTTTGTGTCAGTGGCTGTACCCAGTATTTTACATATATTAATTTAGGAATCCTATCATATAAAGGGATTAAGTAATTCTAGCTAATGGATGCAGAACTTGGCTTTGAACTCAAGTAATCTGACACCAAATTCGGCCTCTTCTCTCTGTCGCCCAGGCTGGAGTGCGTCGCATGTTCTCAGCTCACTGCAAACTGCACCTCCCGGGCTCAAGGGATCTTCCCACGTAGCCTTCCAAGTAGCTGGGACTACAAGTGCGTGCCACCACATGGCTAATTTTTGAACCTTTCTTAGAGACTGGTTTTCACCATGCTGCCCAGGCTGGCTACAACTTTCTTGCCACTGTTCTCATTGAGAGATGAAAGTATTTCCCCTCCTCTTGAATCTGGGCTGGCCCAGTTACTTGCTTTGACTAAAAGAACGTGGGGAGATTGATGTGTTAACTTTTATTTATTTATTTTTTTAATATATATACTTTTTATTGCATTTTAGGTTTGGGGGTACATGTGAAGAACATGCAAGATTGTTACATAGGTACACACATGGCAGTGTGATTTGCTGCCTTCCTCCCCATCACCTATATCTGGTATTTCTCCCCATGCTATCCCTCCCCAACTCCCCACCCCCCGCTGTCCCTCCCCTTTTCCCCCCCGACAGACCCCAGTGTGAGATGCTCCCCTCCCTGTGTCCATGTGTTCTCATTGTTC
>PVKV010038155.1:0-14161 GCA_004027835.1 Alouatta palliata
ACTTCCAATTATGTGGTCAATTTTAGAGTAGGTGTGATGTGGTGCTGAGAAGAATGTATATTCTGTGGATTTGGGGTGGAGAGTTCTGTAAATGTCTATTAGGTTTGCTTGATCCAGGTCTGAGTTCAAGTCCTGGATATCCTTGTTAATTTTCTGTCTCGTCGATCTGTCTAATACTGACAATGGAGTGTTCAAGTCTGAAAAAGGAGACATTTCAACTGATACTACAGAAATTCAAATGATTATTAGTGGTTGCTATGAGCAACTACACGCCAATAAGTTGGAAAGTCTAGAATAAATCAACAAATTCCTAGATACATTCAACCTACCAAGACTGAACCAGGAAGAAATTCAAACCTGAACAGACCAATAACAAATAACAAGATTGAAGCTATAATAATCTCCAATAAAGAAAAGCCTTGGACCTATGACTTCACTGTTAATTGCTATCAAACATTTAAAGAAGAATTAATACGAATCCTATTCAAACTTTTCAAAAACTAGAGGAAGGAATACTTCCAAACTCATTCTACAAGGTCAGTATTGCTTTAAAACAAAAACCAGACAGACACATGAAAGAAGAAAGAGAGAAAGAAAGAGAAAGAGAGAAAGAAAGAGAAAGAGAGAAAGAGAGAAAGAAAGAGAAAGAGAGAAAGAGAGAGAGAGAAAGAAAGAGAGAGAAAGAAAGAGAGAGAGAGAGAAAGAGAAAGAGAGAAAGAGAGAGAGAGAAAGAAAGAAAGAAAGAAAGAAAGAAAGAAAGAAAGAAAGAAAGAAAGAAAGAGAAGGAAATGAACAAACAGAGGGAGGGAGGGAGGGAAGGAAGGAGAAAAAAGAAAACTACAGGCCAATATTGCTGATGAATATGGTCGCAAAAATCCTCAACAAAATGGTATCAAATTGAATAAAACAATATATTAAAAAGATCATCTATCATAACCAAGTGGAATTTATCCCTGGGATGCAAGGATGGTTAAACATATGCAAATCAATCAACATGATACACCATATCAACAGAACGAAGGATAAAATCCGTATGATCATTTCAATTGATGCTGAAAAAGCATCTGATAAAATTCAACACTCTTTCATATTAAAATCCCTCAAAAAATAGGCATAGTAGAAACACACTTCAACATAATAAAAGTCATATATGACAGACCTACAGCTAGTATCATACTGAATGGAGATAAAGGGAAAGCTTTTTCTGGAAGATCTGGAATGGGACAAGGATGCCCACTGTCACCACTTTTGTTCAACATAGTACCAGAAGTCCTAGCTAGAGCAATGAGACAAGAGAACGTTATAAAGAACATCCAAACTGAAAGGAATAAGTCAAATTAATATTGTGTGCAGATGATATAATCTTATATTTGGAAAAGCCTAAAGACTCCACAGGAAAACTACAGAACTATTAAATAATTTAGTAAATTTGCAGGATACAGAATCAGCATACAAAAATCAGTAGCACTGCTGTATGCCAACAGTGAACAATGTGAAAAAGAAATTAAAAAGTATTCTCATTTGCAATAGCCACACATAAAATTGAATACCTAGGAATTAACCAAAGAAGTAAAAGACCTCCATAATAAAATCTATAGAACACTGATGAAATAAATTGAAGAGGACACCAAAACATGAAAAAAAATTCTATGTCCATGAATCAGAAGGAAAATATTGTTAAAATGTCCGTACTACATAAAGCAATCTATAAATTCAATCTCTATCAACATATCAATGATATTCTTCACATAAATAGAAAAAGTATACTAAAATTTTTATGGAACTATAGAAAAATAAAGAATAGCCAAAGCTATCATAAGTAAAAAGAACAAAACTGGAAATAATGTGATTACCTGACTTCAAATGATACTACAGGGCAAGAGTAACCAAAACAGCATGGTACTGGCATTAAAACAGACACATAGATGAATGGAACAGATTATGGATTCCAGAAACAAATCCACACACCTAGAATGAACACATTTTGACAAAGATGCCAAGAACATACACTGGGAAAAAGACAATCACTATAATAAATGGTACTGGGAAATAAAACTAGATCCCTATCTATTACCACATATAAAAATAAAATCAAAATGGATTAAAGACTTAAATCTGGGACATCAAACTATGAAACTACTACAAGAAAACATTGGAAAAAATCTCCAGGACATTGCTCTGCACCAAGATTTCCTGAACAATACCCTATGAGCACAGGCAACCAAAGCAAAAATAGACAAAAGAGATCCCATCAAGTTAAAAGGCTCCTTCATGGCAAAGAATACAGTCAACAAAATGAAGAGACAACCCACAGAATGGGAGAAAATATTTGCAAACTACCCATCTGACAAGTGACTAATAACCAGAATATATAAGGAACTCAAATAACTATAGGAAAAAGTCAAATAATCTGATTTTAAAATTGGCAAAATATTTAAGTATACATTTCTCAAAAGAAGACATACAAATGGCAGACTGGTATATAAAAAAGGTACTCAACATCACTGATCATCAGAGAAATGTGAATCAAAACTACAGTGAGATATTATCACACTGCATTTAAAATGGCTTATATCCAAAATACAGGAAATAACAAATGCTATAGAGGATGTGGAGAAGAGTAAATCCTCATACACCGTTGGTGGGAATGTAAATTAATACAACCACTATGGAGAATAATTTGGAGTTTCCTCAGAAAACTAAAAGTTGAGCTACCATATGATTCAGCAATCTCACTGCTCAGTACATACCAAAAAAAAAGAAAAAAAGAAATAGATGTATCAAAGGGATATCTGCACTCTTATGTTTGTTGCAGCACTGTTCACAATAGCTAAGATTTTGAAGCAACTTGTGTCCATCAACAGATAAATGGATAAAAAATATGTGTTACATATATACAATGGAGTAGTCAGCCATGAAAAAGAATGCAATATAGTCATTTACAATAACATGGATGGAACCAGATATCATTATGTTAAGTGAAATAGGCCAGGCACAAAAAGACAGACATTGCATGTTTTCACTTATCTGTGGGATGTAAAAAACTCTTGGACATAGAGAGTAGAAGGATGGTTACCAGAGGCTGGGATGGGGAGTAGGGGTCTGGGGGAGAAGTAGGGATGGTTTATGGGTGCTAGATAATAGAAAGAATGAAAAACAAACTACTATTTCTTAGCACAATAGGGTGGCTATAGTCGATAATAATTTAATTGTAAATGTTTAAATAACCTAAAGAATATAAATGGATTGTTTATAACTCAAAGCATAAGTGGTTGAGGGAATGGATACCCTACCCCCCATGATGGGTTTATTTTGCATTGCATGACTGTATCAAAATATCTCACGTACTCCATAAATATATACACCTACTATGTACACACAATTCAAAATTAAAATAAAAAAATAAAATGTGAGAACAAGGATATAATAAAGTTATCCGCAGAAGAAAAACACACATCTTCCATAAGTCAAAATGAAATTCAGTATCACCTTCTACCTCTCCTTGTGACCCTGTACTTAACATTCTGCTCTTACAAATCATCACCCCCAAGTAAGTTGTTCCATTTGTGGCTCCATGCACTTCAACATCATTCTTTCAGCCAGAATATGTCTCTCTCCTTTCAATCTCTGCCTACAAATTCCACATCACATGTATATCACACGATAAACATGAAACAATTTATGTGATTCTTTACTCTTTTCCATGCACTGTGCTAGCTTTACGTGGATTATCACGTTTAAGCCTCATAAAAATACTATGACGTACAAAACTTACTTTATAGATGAGGAAAGTGGCTTTGTGACACTATGCAGTAGAGAAGCAGTAGAAATTGTATTCTGAGTTGAAGCAGATGTAGCCTACAGACTGTGCTAATAACTACCAAAAACTTTTTATAAACCTTCCAGTGGTTACTTATGTGTCCACTTCTATGAAAATTATAATTGCATTTACACTGCATTTACTTGCACATATGTTTTCATTAAGACTTTGAGTAGATAAGTTTTGTTGGAGGAAAAGGTACTTATCTGTCCTTACAATATTTTTCAATTATTTTCTCATGAAGCAGAGCAAGTATAACATACCTCATTTAGTTATGCTTAGCTTTTTTATATATCTGTCTTTAACAGTAAACTTCAAGCTTTTTAAAAGAATCAGTTATGGCAGCAAAGATGTGAGATTCATAGTAAGAGGCATGAGCACCCAAGACAGATATGTTTGAGAACATACTTCTACTTGCTACTGGTGTAACTTGAAAACAAAGACTTCTCTCTGACAGTTTCTTATCTGTGAAATGAGGATTACAATATTTACATTGCAGAGTATTAAAGAGTGTCTTGCCCACAGTAGGCTCTGAGTAATTGCTTATTGAATCAATGCTATTTAAAAATTTGATACAGACTACTAATCAATTTCCACTTACATTCATTTCCTCTTTAAGATCTTGCAGACTGTTTTCCCTTATCTCTAAGATCTTGCAGAACATTATTTTCTACATTGTGCAAACTAATGATAATGCAATAAGTTTCATCTTCTAATGTACAGCAAAAGTAGCATAAAATACTTATTGCCTACATGTGAATCAATTGAAAGAAATGAATTATTCCTCAGTGTAAATATATATAGGATCACAAATCATTCCTCTTGCTATTTTAAGGATACTATTGTTAAAGATCATGTCAGTCTCATTATTCTTAAAAATATTTTGGATTGTGGACCATAGCTTTATATATTTTACTGGAAAGTTGTAAAAAAAAATTACATTTCTTTTGCACTACACTTCTGTGACTTTCCACCTATTTGCTCCTCTTTCAGATATAAACCTGCTGCATCATCTTGTGCGGTTAAAGTGTGACCAAATGTAATTTAGTAAGGAGAGAGGTGAAGTGACATGAAGCATGAAATTTAAAAATGAATGTCACACCACTTTTCTTATTGAATTCTTAGCATTAATTCACACTGCAAGCAACTCAATGCAAATATTTTGTTGCAAAAGGAAAGAAAGGGACTTTCTAATATTTACTGCAGTTCCAGGAAAATTTGAACAATTGTTTTAAAAAAAATTAGACACAGGCACTTAGCTATTTACTGGAATGCAATGTCTGTCAGTTCTAATATACATGTATGATATTTCAGCCAATTATATCCATGTTCACAATTTAGGGCACTGAGAGATATCTGACACCACACAGATGTATGTATGTGATCCAGACCAATTTCTGATGGGATCTCCTAAGGCTACAGAGTTTGGTCCTATAATGCTGCCTCTATTTTACATACTTCCTCCCTAAGCAAAGTGTCTGCTTTTTGGTAGCTTTATTTCCACTATTATTTATTACTTTACTTCAGAAGTGTAATCAATCTAAACCAATTAAAGGCAAAAGAAAAAATGGAGAAAATAGGAGAGAAGTGTCAATGGATACTAAAATATGTTTCTAACATCTTGATCAGACTGGGAAGAGATTTCTGAAGGGATTTCCAAAATAAATATTTACAACTTTGTTTTTTTTTTTTTTTTTTTAACAATTCACACACTTCATATGTGAGTTTAGTAGATCAAGTGTACATATGCTCATTGTTCCAATCTCAATTGTGAGATTATTTTTAAGCTCCCTGACTTATACAATAAAATCCTACCTTCAACCCCATATTTGCAAAATAAGTTGGCCTCTTGTAGGAAAGACTTAGTGTGTCTATTTCTACATTCTCTTCATCTCAAGTATGAACACTTTAGACATCTCTCACAGTTTAAGAGTTACGTGAATCATACCTTCAATCCATCCATTATACCACCTAGGCATAACCATTTAATCAAAGAGTTCAACAAGGGCACCAGGTAACAAAGGTTTGTCTTTGAAGAAGCATATGCAATGGATGTTTAAATTTTTTTTTGCTTGTTAACACTCAGACTCACTTCCTCAAAGCTATAAATCACGTTCTCAAATGCCCTTCAAAATGTTAGATAAAAGGAATAAAAGCAACACTTTAGTCCCCATTACAATTCACAGACAGTAAAACTTAGGATTTGTGGCCAGGAAAACTTTTGATTTTTTGAGTTTAAGATCAAACTCAGTGCTTTCTGCTTTACTTTGGGCGCCATTCAAACCAAAGCTTTGTGGCTTTTAGACCTTGTAAAGCACCAGGTAAAGAATCAAAGGATAAAAAAATTCAGTGCAAATCAGATTGGTGCATGCATTTTAAAGAAATATACTCCTGTATAGCATAAGGATATAAACTAAAGTTGCTGGTTTCTTTTGCTTTTATAAGAAAAATCACAATTTGTCTTTTACAAGTGTAATGACTATTTGTTTGCTAAGATGTATTTTTAATATGAAGGAATTTACAATAAGAAAATTGAATTGGTAAGTTTCTATGAAGAACAAAGTGACCGTAAGTTGACTTTGTAAAAGTTTCTTCCAATTCTATATACCTTATGAACTTTTCTATGTATTTGATGAAGTTTTTTTCTTGAATAATTATAAAGATTAAAAATCATATTTTAATTTGCATAAAATAGTAGGCCTTTATTATTTAACTCAATTTATTCATTATCAGACACCATGCATTATAGAAATGTGATATTTTAATAAATTTTAACTAAAATATTATGCACTGGGCCCTTTAAAATGATGTTATTTTATTATACTCCAATAGGTAATCAGATTCAAGTTTTTTGTTGTTGTTTTATTTTTTGGGATGGAGTCTTATTCTGTTGCCAGACTGGAGTGCAGTGACTCGATCTCAGCTAACTGAAATCTCTGCCTCCTGGGTTCAAGGCATTCTCATGCCTCAGCCTCCCAAGTAGCTGAGAATACAGGCACACGCCACCACAGCCAGCCAATTTTTGTATTTTTAGTAGAGACGGGGTTTCACCATATTGGCCAGGATGGTCTCGAACTCCTTGACCTCAGGTGAACTGCCTGCCTTGGCCTCCCAAAGTGCTGGGATTACAGGCATGAGCCACTGCACCTGGTATCAAGTTATTTGACTTCCAAATAAAGATGATTTTCTAGGAAGTTTGCACATAAAAGTACAGCATTCATTTACTTTTCTCTAAAACAGGAAAGTATTATAATCTAACGTGACTAGAAAAATATTCATAATCACTTCATTGAAGCTAGCTATATCTTATACTAGCTCTAAGACAAACTAAATCTATGGACAAGAGTAGAATAAAACAACGGTATTCACTGAAGAAGATTTGAATTTTGTAGAGTAGTTCTATAGCTTTGGAAAAATATTGACATAAACTGAGATAGAATTATTTTAAGATAATTGAGTGATATTTAACTACACAACTATAACACATCTGACTCAAAACAATACACCTCTATGTATATTCTTTTGTTTAATGGAAACATATATATTTTAGCATGTCCTTTGTTTCAAGATTATCAAGGTGTGTGTTATAGATTCTATTTATTTCAATGGGTGTTGGATATATATGGACGAGTTACAAACCTAATCTATTACCTTACTATTGATAGCGTAAAAAGGTATTAGACTTTGGGGTCAGAGACAAAGGATTTTATTATTTATGGCAAAAGCAGTAGGCCAAATGCCAGCATGATGCTCACACTGCATCCCCATGTCCCTTGAGTTCCGTGAGGATGGTACAGTGCCTATGATGGATGCCAGCACATGCCATGGGTTGTATTGACACAGAGGAACACTGATGTTGCAAGATTCACCGTGTTTACAGTAAATGAAAAGATGCCTGCACTTTATCCAGGGAGAGACTCCCTCATCCTTCATGGTTGCTCACTGCAAATACGACCCTAAGAAATGGCCGGGTAAAAAGCAGTTAGAGTCTTGCTTTTTTTTGGCATACCCATGAATATTCTATGTTCATGACACAGGCTCTCCAGATAAATTCAAGTCATCTTTCTTATCCTACTAAAACAATGATTCTAAAATCCAAATATTACTCTACAAGAATATTCACTCCATATATTATGTCACTTCTAAATCACTACCACATCACTGTGGGGAAAAAAATCTACAAAAAGCAGTTCAAAAATTAACTTCTCAGGAAAAAATGGCCTTATCCTCTTAAAATAAATTTGGTGCTGAATCTTTGTTTCATGCATTGTTTCATTAGAAGAGGTGCACAACTTTCTCAGACCTTATTTTATCATTTTAGAGTAGTAGTATAATGTTCTGAGTCTCTCACTAAACAAGGAGCTTTTTTTTTTAATGCCATGTGTAATGAACATTTATTCAATGATTAGTAACTAACTGCAAGGCAGTATGTTAAAACTATGCATGGATTACCTCATTTAATCTTCATAAATTCCTATCAAGTAGATAATGTTATTACCAGAATTTTACAGATGAGGAAACCAAGAGTCACAGAGATCAAACAATTTGATGAAGGTCTCTTAGCTAGATGGTAATGAAGTCAAAATTCTAACTCAAGGTAACTCCAGAGCCAGTTTTCTTGACAACTAAATCATACTCTCTTCCTTAGAGTATGAGAACCAGTTCTGCTTCTGTCTTCAATATTCAGCACAATGCCAGAATAGTTATAGACATTTTATAAATATCACAGGATAACTACATGAATAAAAGAGTTAATTAGCTAATATGTAAGAGTTGATCAGAACCCAAGCAAGAGTCAGAACTTCAAAAAATAAACACTGAATTTGAATCAAAACATTCATAAACGGGAAAATACGTTGTTTTTAAATTTGGGAGTGTCATCTTATAGAAGATCAAGATTTGAATGACTGCTGTTTCATTACATATATAAATCTGTTTTATGTTTAGATAGAGATGATTCAAAATATAGCCATACAAAAAATGAGCCTGAAAAATTCCCTTTGCTTCTTTCCTCCCAATATTTAGCAATTTTAGAGATGATGACCACGAGCAGCCTAACAAAATACATCATCAGATTCCACATCTGTAAAACGAGGATAATGAGCTACACAATCACAAAGGTCTCTTCTACTCCATAATTTATAATCCTGACTTAATTTATATCATATGTTTTACTAGTTAACAGTATGTTTTCTTTTAGTTTCAGACTAATTTCTATCTGTTCGTCTATACACCAGTGCTAATTGTCATGTCTAATCTATAGGTCAATTTGTAAGGAAGAAAAATACATTGGGGACTTTGCAAAACATCCACAATCTGAAGAGGGTAGAGTGAGAGACCTGCTGTGCCTGCACTGAAACAGCTGTTTCCAAGAACCTTAAGCATCTGGGGAAGTCATCCAGAGAAAGGCCATCCACTGTGCTTTTGATCTCTCTACGTCAGGCACTGAAGCACTGCCTGCCCATATGTTTGGTGAGAGTCTGGCCTGTTAGACCCATGCCTAGGGCGAGCTTTTTCCTTTGTTTCTGCCCAGAAAATGGCACCACAGTGTATCTAAAGTGAAGTAAAATTTCATTATGTTGGAGATCTGTATAAAACAAAGGTTAAATAATATTACGTTAATTAGGCTGAGTAACTTGGCATTGTGCTTTGTAAGTGAATGAAATAAAAAATAAAATAGAAATAAAGGAAAAAGTTTAAAAACAAGTTTTCAGAACTGGATTTTTTTAAATGCTTATTAAATATTATTTCTTAATCCCAGTAAGAGTCCTTTGAGTATACCCATAATTACTTCCATTTTATAGATGAAGAAACTGACCACCAGAAAGTTGCCTAGGAGCCTATAACTAGTAAATCCAAATCTCTTGTTACAAATGTCTTACCCCTTCTTTCCCTCACTGCACACCATTTTAATGTGCCTCAGGAGAATACATACACCCAAGGCATATTTCACTTTCGAAACTGTACACATTTATTGAAGGCAAATCTTTTTATGAAGTAAAGTATTAACATGGGTTGTAATTTAAAATATAATTTTATATAACATTTCTATGAGTCAAAATTTTTCTCACAGAAGAATCAATTTTATTTTATTTCCACCAGTGAAAATAGTTAAGACTACACTGAGCACTTGTGATGGATACTGAACAAGCATTATTTGATTCATACAAAAATTACATTTAAAAAATACTTTCTACTTATATTAGTTCATTCTCACACTAGTATAAAGAACTAACAGACTAAGTAATTTATGAAAAAAAGAAGTTAGTTAACTAGCAATTCCAAGGCTTAACAGAAGCATGTCTGGGAGACCTCAGGAAACTTAATCATAGCAGAAAGCAAAAGGAAAGCACATCAGAGCAGGAGAGAAAGGAAGAGAAAAGAAGGGCAGAGCCACACACTTCTAAACCAATAGATCTCATGAGAACTCACTATTAGGAGAACAGCAAGAGAGAAATCCACTGCTATGATCCTATCACCTCCCACCAGGTTCCTTCCCCAACACTGGGAATTACAGTTCCACATAGATCTGGGTGGAGACACAAATCCAAACCATATCACTACTTTTCACAGATTGTCACAATTTTAGTGCAATTAAAACTGGATATATTATTTATGCACATTAGAAATCAGGTTACTATTTAGATAATTAATTTGGGGCCTTGATCTGTGTTAAAGTTTATTACATCTACAGAACTATCAACAATAATACTATTTTCAAAATAATATTACCAGGAATACTATTTTCACAATTCTGTTGTGGAATAAAACTTATACTATATGAAAGCTCAATAATGATGTGTGGCTCTTGCATCTTCTAGAAAAATGTTTATATATTTATTACTATGAAAATCATATTGTATATAAAATATGGTAAAAATTTTCACCATGGCAATGGATATTAATTGAACACTTGATTTTTAACAGAATCTTATACTTGAATCACTTAGGACATACTTGGTATTAACAAACCAGTATCTCAACTAAAATCGCTTAAGAGAAGGAAATCTATTTTCTCACAAACTTTAAGTCCTGAGGTAGATGATGCTTTAGTTTTCTGGGTTTTTTTTTTTTTTAATTAAACTTCCAAAACGTTGTCACCAAGTGTCTGATGTTTTTCAGTCTCTCTGCTCTTCCGTCTGTGATTCTGACCTTAATCAAAGGCTGGCTTCTCTTCCATTTGCAGGACAGCCCATCAGGGAATCCATGCTTGTTCACATCTGTGGCTGGAGGCTGGGCAGGTGGGCAGTTTTAGGAAGGAACAAAGCAGACATTTCTCCCTGAACCTATGAAGAAGTCTAGGATATCACTCTATCAAGACTAACATTTTTTATTTCCACATTTGTCTGAAACCACTGATTGCCTACCTTAATCTTCTCTTGCTTACTAACTGTATCTCAAATAAAAAGCAGCATTTCCCAGATTTTACAGGCATATGACAACTGAGTTGCAAACAGAAAGTGTTGGATGGCTCCAAAGTTTCATCAGAAGTGAAAAACTCCCTGGCATGCGTATTTTGCCCTTTGCCCTTTCTCTTCCTCATGAATGAAAGGTGGGCATGGTGCTAGATGTTGAGCTGCCAATCTAGGATTCTGAGGACACAAGTGTGAAAAATACTTTTTACAAAGAATGGCTGAGCAAAGGAAGAACAAAGCTACTATTATGATGGATTATAGATCTGCTGTACCAGTACCAGAATGCCTGACTCCACTCTTCTTACATGATGAAAAACTGGTATTTGTTTATATTATTATTATTTGTGTTCTCAATTATATGCAGCTGAATGCACTACCTCACAAGTTTTCTCTCTTTCTCTTATTCTCTCTCTTTCTTTTCTTTTCAGAGAGAATCTCACTCTGCTGCCCAGGCTGGAGTGCAGTGGCACAATCTTGGTTCACTGCAACCTCCACCCCCACCTCTCCCACTCCGGCTACCTGGGTTCAAGCGATTCTTCTGCCTTAGCCTCCTGAGCAGCTGGGATTACAGGCACGAGCCACCATGCCCAGCTAATTTTTGTATTTTTAGTAAAGACGGGGTTTCACCATGTTGGCCAGGATGGTCTCGAACTCCTGGCCTGGTGATCCACCTGCCTTGGCCTCTCAGAGTGCTGAAATTACAGGCATGAGCCACTACACCTAGCCAGAGCAGGTGCATGGGCCCCAGCAGGCAGCTCAGGCAGTGCAAGGCCAGCTAGCAGGGTCACTAGTAGACCAGAGCCCCTCAGGCATCCAGAGGAACAACCTCTCCAGTGACAGGTCACCAGGGGACAGTGTTTTTTATGAATAAGTCATCCTATCTAGAGACAATGACAGAAACTAGTTGGCTTTTGTTTGTTCTACTCCTTATTACTGTAGTAATTTGATTATAAAGATACATTTTAAAATTAGGCCAATCAAGACCCACATAACAAAGACAACATAAATGCTAGAAAATTGTAGAAATCCAGGTTTTTTTAGGAAACAGGAAAGACGGATACCATGAGATCAGCAGTCACTGGGAAAGCAATATCCTAGGTCCCAAGTCTGTGGCTCGCATCACCAAGTTCTAAAAGACAAAGGCTAAAGAACTTGCCACTAAACTAGGTTAAATGTACATTGTTTTAATTATAAAAATAATTAAAATACACATTTTGTTAAAAAAAAAGGGTAGTCCTTCAAAACTGTCCATTATAATGCCCATCTAAGGTAATTTATTTAATTGATTTTTAAATTTTTAAAATTTGTATTACGTATTTTATTATTAAAAATTAAATATTTTAAATTACTTTATTATATTTATTATTATTGTTAAAAGATGCATGAAACTTCTTCATAGATAAAGCATTATAATAGTTTCTGTTGGGAGGCTGAAGTTGAAGGATTGCTTGAGGCCAGGAGTTGGAGGCTGCATGTGCTATGGTTGTTCCTATGAACAGTCACTGGACTCTAGCTGGAGCAATATCATAAGACCACATCTCAAAACAAAAAGAAATTGTTTTTGTTTTTAAAAAAATAAGTTGCTAGAAAGTGCATCACTCGTATAAACAGAATGCTATTAAATATTAATATAGTTTGCCAAATTGATTTTCATAATGGCTGTTTCAATTTGAACTCCTAACTATAAGTGTATAAGAATGCTCATTCTGCAGGAGGATCACTTGATCCCAGAAGTTCAAGGCCACAGTGAGCTATGATTGTGCCACTGCACTACAGTCTAAGTGACAGAGCAAGAACCTGTCTCTAAAAAGGAAAATGAATACTTCTGGAAAGCACACTTATCATCATCACCATTTATTTTTGTCATTAATATTTTGCCTAACTGCATGCACAAAAGAACTCATTTTAATTTCTTTGATTTAAAAAATATTTTAAATTTTATCTCCTTCTTGTGAAGTTTATTTCCTTAATTCATTTTTTAAGAATTTTATTGTCTTTGTCTAATGATTTCCTTTGTCGTTTTTACATACGCCAAATGTTTTCCCAGTTCCTTAACTATATTTTAAACCTCTCTTCTAATATTCTAAATTATAAGACTTAAGTTTTGGTATAGTCCAAGTTTGTGAAGCATCTTTTGTTATTTCTTACATACTTTATATTTTAAATTATAAATCAGTAAATATTTTTTTCTTCTTCTAATAAGGTATTCTTTAAAAAATAGTTTCTGGTTTGTTTATTGCCTGAGTATTTATCTTCCACCCTTTTTTGAAATTTTCTATTAATTTATTTTCTATAGATCCTTTAGGTTATTTTTCCACCATATTTAGGGAGATGTTTATTAAACTTTAATATTCTCCATTTTCTTTTTTTTTTTTTTTATATATATATACTTTTTATTGCATTTTAGGTTTGGGGGTACATGTGAAGAACATGCAAGATTGTTACATAGGTACACACATGGCAGTGTGATTCACTGCCTTCCTCCCCATCATCTGTATCTGTTATTTCTCCCCATGCTATCCCTCCCCAACTCCCCACCCCTCGCTGTCCCTCCCCTTTTTCCCCCCAACAGACCCCAGTGTGAGATACTCCCCTCCCTGTGTCCATGTGTTCTCATTGTTCAATACCCGTCTATGAGTGAGAATATGCGGTGTTTGGTTTTCTGTTCCTGTGTCAGTTTGCTGAGAATGATGGCTTCCAGGTTCATCCATGTCCCTATAAAGGATACAAACTCATCGTTTTTGATGGCTGCATAATATTCCATGGTGTATATGTGCCACATTTTCCCTGTCCAGTCTATCATCGATGGGCATTTGGGTTGGTTCCAGGTCTTTGCTATTGTAAACTGTGCTGCAATGAACATTCGTGTGCGTGTGTCCTTATAGTAGAATGATTTATAATCCTTTGGATATATACCCAGTAATGG
>PVKV010038156.1:0-14163 GCA_004027835.1 Alouatta palliata
GATACACCCTCTATTTCTACTATGTAATGAATATATACACTTTCTATATCTAGTCTGTTTTTCAAAATATGTGTCCTCTATTTTTACTCTGTTATAAAAATTGTAAATCCTCCATTTATACTCTGTTATAAAAATATACACCCTCTATTTTTACTCTGTTATATAAAATACACACACTCACAAAACAGAATATTAAAAGAAACATACACACTCTACATTTACTCTGTTTTAAAGTTAGTACAACCTCTATTTATACATTGTTATCAAAAATGTGCACCTTTTCTTACTGTTATGAAAAATATACACTCTAAGTTTGTACTCCCTTTTATAAATTATACACCCTCCATTTATACCTTGTTATAAAAAATATACATCCTACATTTCTAGTCTGTTATTAAAAATATGTATCCTCTATTATTGCTCTGTTATAAGAAATATACACCCTCTCTTTGTAATCTCTTATAAAAAGTGAACCCCTTCTATTTCTACTATGTAATAAAAAAATACACACTTTAATTTTATTATATTTCAAAAAATACACACCCTCTATGTTTACCCTGTTATAGAAAATACACACATTAACAAAACAGGATGTTATAAAAAATATACACCCTCTACTTGTACTCTGTTTTAAAGTAAACACACCTTCTACTTCTACTCTGTTATAAAAAATATACATCCTCTACTTGAGCTCTGTTATAAAAAATATACACACTATTTCTGGTCTGTTATAAAAAATATACACCCTCTATTTCTTGTCTTCTATTAAAAATACATGTCCCCTATAATTTATTTTGTTACAAAAAATATACACCCTCCTTTGTGCTCTGTTATAAAAAAATGCACTCTCTTTTTTTGCACTGTAATAAAAAGTATACACCCTCAATTTGTACTTTGTTGTAAAAATTATAGACTCTCTACATGTACTCTGTTTTAAAATAAATGCACCCTCTATTTCTACTCTTGTATATAAAATATGCAACTTCTATTACTAATCTGTTATTAAAAATATAGCAGTCTCCAGAGGAAAATATACAGCAATAAATGCCCACATGAGAAGCAAGCAGAGATCTAAAATTGACACCCTATCATCAAAATTGAAAGAGCTACAGAAGCAAGATAAAAAAATTCAAAATTTAGCAAAAGTCAAGAAATAACTAAGATCAGAGCAGAACTGAAGGAGATACAGACATGAAAAACCCTTCAAAAAATCAATAAGCCCAGGAGCTAGTTTTTCGAAAAGGTCAACAAAATAGACAGACCAGTAGCCAGATTAATAAAAAAGAAGAGAGAAAATAATCAAATAGATGCAATAAAAAACGATAAAGGAGATATCACCACAGATTCCACAGAAATTCAAACCATCATCAGAGATTATTACAAACAACTCTATGCACATCAACTAGTAAACCTGGAAGAAATGAATAAATTTCTGGACACTTTCATCCTCCCAAGCCTAAACCAGGAAGAAGTCAAAACCCTGAATAGACTGATAAAAAGGTCTGAAGTTGAGGCAGCAATTAAGAGCCTACCACCCAAAAAAAGCCCAGGTCCAGATGGGTTCACAGCTGAATTCTACCAGACATATAAAGAGGAGCTGGTACCATTCCTTCCGAAACTATTCGAAACAATCCAAAAAGAGGGAATCCTTTCCAAATGATTTTATGAGACCAACATCATTCTGATACCAAAACCCGGCAGAGACTCAGCAAGAAAAGAAAACTTCAGGCCAATATCCATGATGAACATAGATGCAAAAATCTTCAATAAAATACTGGCAAACTGATTGCAACAGCACATCAAAAAGCTTATCCACCATGATAAAGTAGGCTTCATCCCGGGGATGCAAGGCTGGTTCAACACATGCAATTCTATAAACGTAATCCACCACATAAACAGAACCAAAGACAAAAACCACATGATAATCTCAATGGATGCAGAGAAAGCCTTTGACAAAATTCAACAGCCCTTTATGCTAAAAATCCTCAATAAACTAGGTTTTGACAGAACGTGTCTCAAAATGATAAAAGCTATTTATGACAAACCAACAGCCAATATCATACTGAATGGGCAAAAACTAGAAGCATTCCCTTTGAAATCTGGAACTAGACAAGGAAGCCCTCTCTCACCACTCCTATTCAATATAGTACAGAAAGTTCTAGCCAGAGCAATCAGGCAAGAAAAAGAAATAAAGGGTATTCAAATAGGAAAGGAGGGAGTCAAATTGTCTCTATTTGCAGATGACATGATTGTATATCTAGCAGACCCCAACATCTCAGCTCAAAATCTCCTGAAACTGATAAGCAACTTCAGCAAAATCTCAGGATACAAAATCAATGTGCAAAAATCACAAGCATTCCTATACACCAATAACAGACGTAAAGACAGACAAATCAAGAATCAACTGCCATTCACAATTGCTACAAAGAGAATAAAATACCTAGGAATACAACTAACAAGGAACATAAAGCAACTCTTCAAGGAGAACTACAAACCACTGCTCAATGAAATAACAGAGGACACAAACAGATGGAGAAATATTCCATGTTCATGTCTAGGAAGAATCAATATCGTGAAAGTGGCCATACTGCCCAAAGTAATTTACGGATTCAATGCTATCCCTATCAAGCTACCAATGACCTTCTTCACAGAACTGGAAAAAACCACCTTAAAGTTCATATGGAACCAAAAGAGAGCCCGCATAGCCAAGTCAATTCTAAGCAAAAAGAACAAAACTGGAGACATCACACTACCAGACTTTAAACTATACTACAAAGCTACAGTAATCAAAATAGCATGGTACTGGTATGAAAACAGAGATATAGACCAATGGAACAGAACAGAGGCCTCCGAGGCAACACAACACATCTACAACCATCCGATCTTTGACAAACCTGACAAAAACCAGCAATGGTGAAAGGAGTCACTGTTTAATAAGTGATGCTGGGAAAACTGGCTACTCATGTGCAGAAAGCAGAAACTGGACCCCTTCCTGACACCTTACACTAAAGTTAACTCCAGATGGATTAAAGACTTAAACATAAGACCTAACACCATAAAAACCCTAGAAGAAAATCTTGGGAAAACCATTCAGGACATAGGCGTAGGCAAGGACTTCATGACCAAAACACCAAAAGCATTGGCAACAAAAGCCAAAATTGACGAATGGGACCTAATCAAACTCCACAGCTTCTGCACAGCAAAAGAAACAGTCATTAGAATGACTCGGCAACCAACAGAATGGGAAAAAAAATTTGCAATCTACCCATCTGACAAAGGGCTGATATCCAGAATCTACAAAGAACTGAAACAGATTTACAAGAAGAAAACAAACAAGCCCATTCAAAAGTGGGTGAAGGATATGAACAGACACTTCACAAAAGAAGATATACATGAAGCCAACAAACATATGAAAAAATGCTCATCATCACTGGTCATTAGAGGAATGCAAATCAAAACTACATTGAGATACCACCTCACGCCAGTTAGAATGGCGATCATTAAAATATCTGGAGACAACAGATGCTGGAGAGGATGTGGAGAAATAGGAACACTCTTACACTGTTGGTGGGAGTGTAAATTAGTTCAACCATTGTGGAAGACAGTGTGGCAATTCCTGAAGGACATAGAAATAGAAATTCCATTTGAGCCAGCAATCCCATTACTGGGTATATACCCAAAGTGTTATAAATCATTCTACTATAAGGACACATGCACACGAATGTTCATTGCAGCACAGTTTACAATAGCAAAGACCTGGAACAAACCCAAATGCCCATCGACGATAGACTGGACAGGGAAAATGTGGCACATATACACCATGGAATACTATGCAGCCATCAAAAACGATGAGTCCTCTTTCTTTGTAGGGACATGGATGAACCTGGAAACCACAATTCTCAGCAAATTGACACAAGAACAGAAAATCAAACACCGCATATTCTCACTCATAGACGGGTGTTGAACAATGAGAACACATGGACACAGGGAAGGGAGCATCTCACACTGGGGTCTGTCAGGGGGAATACAGGAGGGACAGTGGGGGCTGGGCAGTTGGGGAGGGATAGGATGGGGAGAAATAACAGATGTAGGTGATGCGGAGGAAGGCAGCAAATCACACTTCCATGTGTGTACCTATGCAACAATTTTGCAGGTTCTTCACATGTACACTCAAACCTAAAATGAAATAAAAGCTATATATATTAAAAAACAGAAAAAAAATCTCAATTTGTGCTCTGTTATAAAAAATATACACCCTCTATTTCTACACTGCTATAAATAATATACACATACAATTTGTACTGTGTTATAAAAAATATACACCCTCTACTCTGTTATAAAATATATATACCCCCTATTGGTACTCTGCTATAAAAAACATACACCCTCTAAATATGCTCTGCTTTAACATAAATTGACACTCTTCTTCTACTCTGTTATAAAAAATATACACCCTCTATTTCTACCCTGTTGTAAAATATATACACCCTCAAATTCTACTCTGTTATAAAAAAATATACATCCTCTAAATATACTCTGCTTTAAAATAAAAAAACACTTTTACGCTAGTCTGTTATAAAAAAAATACACTCTATTTCTACACTGTTTTAAAAAAATATACCAACAATTTGTACTCTGTTATAAAAAATATACATCCTCTAAATATACTCCGCTTTAAAATACATAAACTCTCTTCTGCAACTCTGTTATAAAAAATATAATAACTCTATTTCTACTCTGTTATAAAAAACATACGCCCTCTATTTCTACTCTGCTTTAAAATATATACACCCTCTATTCTACTCTGTTATATAAAATATACACCCTCAATTTGTACTCTTTTATGAAAAATTTACACCCTCTAAATTATCTTTGTTTAAAATTAATACACACTCTTCTGCCACTCCATTATAAAAAACATATAAACCCTCTATTTCTACTCTTTTGGAAAAAATATGCACCGTCAATTTGTACCGGGTTATAAATATATACACACTGAAATTCTACTCTGTTATAAAATATATAAAAACTTTGAATTTCTATTTCTAGGTCCTTGAGGAATCGCCACACTGTTTTCCACAATGGCTGAACTAATTTACACTCCCACCAACAGTGTAAGAGTGTTCCTACTTCTCCACATCCTCTCCAGCATCTGTTGTTTACCGATTTTTTAATGATCGCCATACTAACTGGCGTGAGGTGGTATCTCAATGTAGTTTTGATTTGCACCATTTATTAAACAGGGACTCCTTTCCCCATTGTTTGTTTTTGTCAGGTTTGTCAAAGATCGGATGGTTGTAGATGTGTTGTGTTGCCTCGGAGGCCTCTGTTCTGTTCCATTGGTCTATATGTCTGTTTTGGTACCAGTACCATGCTGTTTTGATTACTGTAGCTTTGTAGTACAGTTTGAAGTCCGGTCGTGTGATGCATCCAGTTTTGTTCTTTTTCCTTAGAATTGACTTTGCTATGCGGGCTCTCTTCTCCATTTGACCCAGCAATCCCATTACTAGGTATATATCCAATGGATTATAAATCATTCTACTATAAGGACACATGCACACGAATGCTCATTGCAGCACAGTTTACAATAGCAAACACCTGGAACCAACCCAAATGCCCAACGATGATAGACTGGACAGGGAAAATGTGACCCATATACACCATGGAATATTATGCAGCCATCAAAAACGATGAGTTTGCATCCTTTGTAGGGACATGGATGAACGTGGAAACCATCATTCTCAGCAAACTGTCACAGGAACAGAAAACCAAACACCGCATATTCTCACTCACAGACGGGTTTTGAACAATGAGAACACATGGACACAGGGAAGGGAGCATATCACACTGGAGTCATTTGGGGGGAAGAAGGGAGGGACAGTGGGGGGTGTGGAGTTGGGGAGGGATAGCATGGGGAGAAATACCAGATATAGGTGATGGGGAGGAAGGCAGCAAATCACACTGCCATGTGTGTACCTATGTAACAATCTTGCATGTTTTTCACATGTACCCCCAAACATAAAATGCAATAAAAAGTATATATATTTAAAAAATATATATATATATAAACTTAATTTGCACTCTGTCATAAAAAATATAAACCCTCTAAATATACTCTGCTTGAAAATAAATAAACACTATTCTTCTACTCTGTAATCAAAAACATGAAGCCTGTATTTCGACTCTGTTATAAAAAATATACACCCTCCTTGATTCCCCGGGATGAAGCCTACTTGATCATGGTGGATAGGCTTTTTGATGTGCTGTTGCAATGGATTTGCCAGTATTTTATTGAAGACTTTTCCATCTATGTTCATCATGGATATTGGCCTTAAGTTTTCTTTTCTTGCTGAGTCTCTGCCGGATTTTGGTATCAGGATGATGTTGGTCTCATAAAATGATTTGGGAAGGATTCCCTCTTTCTGGATTGTTGGGAATAGTTAACATAATCCACCACATAAACAGAACCAAAGACAAAAACCACATGATAATCTCAATTGATGCAGAGAAGGCCTTTGACAAAATCCAACAGCCCTTTATGCCAAAAAGCCTCAATAAACTAGGTATTGATGGAACGTATCTCAAAATGATAAAAGCTATTTACGACAAACCAACAGCCAATATCATACTGAATGGGCAAAATCTAGAAGGATTACCTATGAAATTTGGCACTAGACAAGGATACCCTCTCTCACCTCTCCTATTCAATATAGTACTGGAAGATCTAGCCATAGCAATCAGGCAAGAAAAAGAAATTAAGGGTATTCAAATAGGAAAGGAGGAAGTCAAATTGTCTCTATTTGCAGATGACGTGATTGTATATCTAGAAGACCCCATCGTCTCAGCCCAAAATCTCCTGAAACTGATAAGCAACTTCAGCAAAGTCTCAGGATAGAAAATCAGTGTGCAAAAATCAGAAGCATTCCTATACACCAATAACAGATTTAAAGACAGACAAATCGAGAACCAACTGCCATTCACAATTGCTACAAAGAGAATCAAATACCTAGGAATACAACTAACAAAGAACGTAAAGGACCTCTTTAAGGAGAACTACAAACCGCTGCTCAATGAAATAAGAGAGGACACAAACAGATGGAGAAACATTCCATGTTCATGGCTAGGAAAAATCAATATTGTGAAAATGGCCATACTGCCCAAAGTAATTTACAGATTCAATGCTATCCCTATCAAGCTAGCAATGACCTTCGCAGAACTGGAAAAAACCACCTTAAACTTCATATGGAACCAAAAGAGAGATGCTGTAGCCAAGTAAATTCTAAGAAAAAAGAACAAAGCTGGAGGCATCACACTACCGGACTTCAAACTATACTACAAAGCTACAGTAATCAAAACAGCATGGTACTGGTACCAAAACAGAGATATAGATCAATGGAACAGAACAGAGGCCTCTGAGGCAACACAACACATCTACAACAATCCGATCTTTGACAAACCTCATGAAAACAAGCAATGGGGCAAGGAGTCTCTGTTTAATAAATGGTGTTGGGAAAACTGGCTAGCCATGTGCAGAAAGCAGAAACTGGACACCTTCCTGACACCTTACACCAAAATTAACTTCAGATGGATTAAAGACTTAAACATAAGACCTAACACCATAAAAACCCTAGAAGACAATCTAGGCAAAACCATTCAGGACATACACGTAGGCAAGGACTTCATGACCAAAACACCAAAAGCATTGGCAACAAAAGCCAAAATTGACCAATGGGACCTAATCAAACTCCACAGCTTCTGCACAGCAAAAGAAACAGTCATTAGAGTTAATCAGCAACCAACAGAATGGGAAAATATTTTTGCAATCTACCCATCTGACAAAGGGCTGATATCCAGAATCTACAAAGAACTGAAACAGATTTACAAGAAGAAAACAAACCCATTCAAAAGTGGGTGAAGGATATGAACAGACACTTTACAAAAGAAGACATACATGAAGCCAACAAACATTTGAAAAAATGCTCATCATCACTGGTCATTAGAGAAATGCAAATCAAAACTACATTGAGATACCACCTCATGCTAGTTAGAATGGCGATCATTAAAAAGTCTGGAGACAACAGATGCTGGAGAGGATGTGGAGAAATAGGAACACTCTTACACTGTTAGTGGGAGTGTACATTAGTTCAACCATTGTGGAAGACAGTGTGGCAATTCCTCAAGGACCTAGAAATAGAAATTCCATTGGATCCAGCAATCCCATTACTGGGTATATACCCAAAGGTTTATAAATCATTCTACTATAAGGACACATGCACACAAATGTTCATTGCAGCACAGTTTACAATAGCAAACACCTGGAACCAATCCAAATGCCCATCGACGATATACTGGACAGCGAAAATGTGGCATATATACACCATGGAATATTATTCAGCCACAAAAACGATGAGTTTGCATCCTTTGTAGGGACATGGATGAACCTGGAAACCATCATTCTCAGCAAACTGACACAAGAACAGAAAACCAAACACTGCATATTCTCACTCATAGGCGGGTGTTCAACAATGAGAACACATGGACACAGGGAAGGAAGCATCTCACACTGGAGTCTGTCGGGGGGAAAAAGGGGAGGGACAGCAGGAGGTGGGGAGTTGGGGAGGGATAGCATGGGGAGAAATATCAGATATAGGTGATGCGGAGGAAGGCAGCAAATCACACTGCCATGTGTGTACCTATGTAAAAATCTTGCATGTTCTTCACATGTAACCCCAAACCTAAAATGCAATAAAAAGTACTTATATTAGAAAAAATACATATATACACCCTCAATCTGTACTCTGTTATAAAAAAATACACCCTCTACATATACACTTCTTTAAAATAAATACTCTTCTATTACTCTGTTATAGAAAATATAAACCCTCTATTTCTACTCTGTTACAAAAATATACACACTCCATTTCTACTCTGTTATAAAATATAAATACCCTCAATTTGTCCTCTGTTATAAAAAATATACACCCTATATTTCTACTAGTTATAATGAGTATACATCCTCAATTTCTACTCTGTTATAAAAAATATAAACCCTCCATTTCTACTGTTATAAAATATATGCACCCTCAATTATTACTCCGTTACTAAAAATATATCCCTCTAAATATACTCTGCTTAGAATTAAATAAACACTCTCCTTCTACACTCTTGTAGAAAACATAAACCCTCTATTTCTTCTGTTATAAAAAATATAAATCCTCTATTTCTACTCTGTTATAAAAAACATACACCTCCTTTTTCTACCCTGTCATAAATTAGATACACCCTAAATTTGTACTCTGTTATAAAAAATATACACAATCTATTTCTACTCTGTTATAAAATATGTACACAATCTATTTGTATTCTGTTATAATAAATAAACACATTCTATTTCTACTCTGAGATAAAAAAATACACTGTCATTTTCTACCCTTTTATAAAAAATATACACCCTTTGAATATACACTCCTTAAAAATAAACACTCTTCTGCTACACTGTTATAAAACATATAATCACTCTATTTCTACTCTGTTTTAAAAAATATACATCCTATAATTATACTCTGCTTTAAAATAAACAAACACTCTCCTGCTACTCTGTTATAAAAAAATTCACCATCTATTTCTACTGTGTTATAAAAAAATATAAGCCCTCTATTTCTACTTTTTTATAAAAAATATACACCCTTAGTAGGTACTCTGTTATAAAAAATATACACCGTCTAAATATATTCTGATTTAAATTAATAAACACTCTTCCTCTATTCTGTTATAAAAAATATAAACCGTGTATTTCTACGCTGTTATAAAAAATATACACCCTCAAATTCTACTCTGTTAAAAAAATATAAACCCACAAATTCTACTTTGTTATAAAAAATGTAAACTCTCAATTTGTACTCTGTTATGAAATATATACACTCTCTAAATATACTCTGCTTAAAATAAATAAACACTATTCTGGTACACTGTTATAAAAAATATACACTCTCTACTTCTACTCTGTTATAAAATATATACACTCTCAGTTTTTACTCTGTTATAAATAATATATACCCTATAAATATAATCTGCATTAAAATAAATAAACCCTCTTCTGCTACTTTTCACAAAAAATATAACCCACTCTTTCTACTCTATTATAAAAAATATACACTTTCAAATTTTATTCTGTTATAAAAAATATACACCCTCTAAATATACTCTTCTTTAAAATAATAAAACACTCTTCTGCTACAGTGTTATAAAAAAATAAACACTCTGTTTCTACTCTGTTAGAAAAAATATACACCCTCCATTTCTACCCTGTCATAAAAAACATAAACTCTCTATTTTTACTCAGTTATTAAAAATATACACCCTCTATTTCTACTCTGTTTTAGAAATTATTCACCTACTATTTCTACTCTGTTATAAAAAATATACACCCTCTAAACATACTGTTCTTTAAAATAGACACTCTTCTGCTACTCTCTGATAAAAAATATAAAAAATATACGCCCTCAATTTGTACTCTGTTATAAAATATATACAACATTCAAATATACTCTGCTTTAAAATATATAAACACTCTTCTGCTACCATGTTATAAAAAAACCCCTCTATTTCTACTGTGTTAAAAAATTATACGCAATCAATTTGTACTCGGTTATAAAAAATACACACCCACATTTTCTACTCTGGTATAAAAATTATACACCCTCTAAATATACTCTGCTTTAAAATAAATGAACACGCTTCGGCTACCCTGTTATAGAAAATATAACCCCTCTACTTCAACTGTGTTATAAAATATATACACAAACAATTTGTACTCTGTTAGAGAAAATATACACCCTGTAAATATACTCTGCTTTAAAATAAATAAACACTCTTCTGCTACTCTTTTATACAAAACATACACCCTCTATTTCTACTCTATTATATAAAATATAAACCCTCAATTTCTACTCTGCTATAAAAAATATACACCCTCAGTTTGTACTCTGTTATAAAAAATATACACCCTATAAATATTCTCTGCTTTATAATAAATAAAAACTCTTCTGCTACTGTGATAGAGAAAACATAAACCCTCTATTTCTACTCTGTTACAAAAAATATACACTCTCAATTTTCACCCTGTTATAAAAATATGTATGCCCTCTAAATATACTCTGCTTTGAAGTAAATAAACACTCTTCTACTACTCTGTTATAAAAAATATAAACCCTATATTTCTACTCTATTATAAAATATGTACACCCTCAATTTGTACTCTGTTAAAAATATATACACCCCTCATATTTACTCTGTTATAAAAAACATACACCCTCTATTTCTACTCTGTTATAAATAATATACCCCTTCTAAATATACTCTTCTTTAAAATAAATAAACACTTTTCTGCTACTCTCTTATTAAAATATAAATACCGTATTTCTACTCTGTTATAAAAAATATACATCCTCAATTTCTACTCTGTTGGAAAAAGTATACAGCCTCTAAATATACTCTCCTTTATACTAAATAAACACTCTTCTGCTACTCTGTTATAAAAAATATACACCCTCTCTTTCTACACTATTATAAAAAATATACAACATCTAAATATAATCTGCTTTAAAATAAATAAAAACTCTTCTGCTACTCTGTTATAAAACATATAAACACTCTGTTTTCACTTTTTTATAAAAAACATACACCCTCTACTTCTACTCTGTTATAAATAATATACACCCTCAATTTGCACTCTGTTACAAAAAATATATACCCTCTAAATATACTCTGCTTTAAAATAAACACTCTTCTGCTACTCTGTTATGAAAAATATACACTGTCTCTTTCTATTCTGTTGTAAAAAATGTACACACTCAATTTGTACTCTGTTATAAAAAAATACACCCTCTATTTCTATTCTGTTATAGAAAATATTCACCCCCAATTTGTACTCTGGTACAAAAAATATGCACCCTGTAAATATACTCAGCTTAAAATAAATAAACTCTCTTCTGCTACTCTGTTATAAAATACATAAACCCTCTAATTCTACTCTGTTATACATAATATACACGTACAAATTGTACTGTATTATAAAAATATACTCCCTCTATCTCTACTCTGTTATAAAATATATACACCCTATAAATATACTGCGCTTTAAAATAAGTAAATTCTCTTCTGATACTCTTTTATAAAATACATAATCCCTGTATTTCTACTCTGTTATGAAAAATATACAACCACTCTTTCTACTCTGTTATAAAAAAATATATACCCTCTAAATATACTCTGCTTTAAAAAAAATAAACACTCTTCTGCTACTCTGTGATAAAAAATATAAACCCTCTATTTCTACTCTGTTATAAAATGTATAAACCTTCTTTTTCTACTTATATAAAAAATACACACCCTCAGTTTTTACTCTGTTACAAAAAATACGCACGCTCTATATACAGTCTGCTAAAATAAATAAACACTCTCCTTCTACTCTGTTTTAAAATATATAAACCCTCTATTTTTACTGTTATAGAAAAAACACCCTGTATTTCTACTCTGTTATTAAAAATATACACCGTGTAATTTACTCTGCTTGAAAATAAACACTCTTCTGCTACTCTGTTATAAAAACATACACCCTGTATTTCTTCTCTGTTATAAAAAATATACACCCTCTAAATATACTCTGCTTTAAAATAAATAATCCCTCTTCTGTTACTCTGTTATAAAAAATATAAACTCTCTATTTCTACTCTTTCAAATTATATACACCCTCAATTTGTACTCTGTTATAAAAAATATGCACCCTGTATTTCTACTCTATTATAAAAAATATACAATTTCTAAATATACTCTCCTTTAAAATAAATGAGAACTCTACTGATACTATGGTATAAAAAATATAAACCCTCTATTTCTACACAGTTATAAAAAATATACACCCTCTATTTCTACTCTGTTATAAAAAATATATCAATGCTAAATATATTCTGCTTTAAAATAAGCAAACACTCTTCTGCTACTCTGTTATAAAAAATATAAACTCTCCATTTCTACACTGTATATTAAAAATATAAACCCTCTATTTCTATTCTGTTATAAAAAATATACACCCTCAAATTATACTCTGCTTTAAAATAAGTAAACACTCCTCTGCTACTCTGTTATTATAAATGTAAACCCTCTATTTCTACTCTGTTATAAATAATATGCACATTCAATTTGCACACTTTTATAAATAATATACACCCTCCCTTTCTACTCTGTTATTAAAAACATACAACCTCTATATATAATCTGCTTAATATAAATAAAAACTCTTCTGCTACCCTGTTATAAAAATATACACCCTTTATTTCTACTCTTTTATAAAAAATATACACCCTCTATTGCTACTCTGTTATAAATTATATACACAACCCATTTGTACTTTACTATAAAAATATACACAATCTATTTCTACTGTGTTATAAAAAATATACACTATCTAAATATACTCTCCTTTAAAATAAATGAATGTCTTTTGCTACTCTGTTATAAAAAATACACACCCACTATTTCTACTCGGTTATAAAAATATACACTCTATAAATATACTCTGCTTTAAAGTAAATAAACACTCTTCTGCTACTCTGTTTTAAAAAATAAAAACCCTCTATATCTTTTTATAAAAAATATAAACCCTTTATTTCTACTCTGTTTTAAAAAGTATACACTATCATATTGTAGTCTGTTATAAAAAATATTCACCCTCTAAATATACTCTGCTTTATAGTAAACATTCTACTGCTACTGTGTCATAAAAAATATAAACATTCTATGTCTACTCCACTACACAAAATATACACCCACTAATTCTATTCTGTTAAGAAAAGTAAACACCCCCTAAATATACTCTGCTTAAAAAAAATAAACACTCTTCTGCCACTCTGTTATAAAAAAATATAAACGCTCTAATTCTACACTATTTTAAAAAATATACGTCTTCTAAATATACTCTGCTTTAAAATAAATAAACATTTTATGTCTACACTGTTATAGAAAATATAAACCTTCAATTTCTACCCTGCTATAAAAAATATACACCCTCAATTTGTACTATGTTATAAAAAATATACACCCTCTATTTCTACTCTGTTATAAAAAATATACACTCTCTAAATATACTCTGCTTTAAAATAAATA
>PVKV010038157.1:0-14161 GCA_004027835.1 Alouatta palliata
GGGGAAAAAGGGGAGGGACAGCAGGGGGTGGGGAGTTGGGGAGGGATAGCATGGGGAGAAATACCAGATATAGGTGATGGGGAGGAAGGCAGCAAATCACACTGCCATGTGTGTTCCTATGTAACAATCTTGCATGTTCTTCACATGTACCCCCAAACCTAAAATGCAATAAAAAGTATATATATAAAAAAAAAAAAGACATATACAAATATACTTTCACTGCAGCATTATTCACAATAGCAAAAGCATGGGATCAACCGAAATGCTCATCAATGAGACTGGAGAGAGAAAATATGGTATGTATTTACCATGAATACTATATAACCGTAAAAAGGAATGGGATCTTGGATGGAACTGGAGGCCATTATCCTTAGCAAACTAACACAGGACCAGAAAACCAAATACTGCAAGTTTTCACTTATAAATGGGTGCTAAATGATGAAAATACATGGACACATGGCAGGGAAAAACACACACTAGGGCCTCTCAGAGAGTGGTTGGTGAAAAGAGGGAGAGGGTCAGGAAGAGTAGCTAATGGATGCTGGGCTTAATACCTGGGTGATGGGATGACCTGTACAGTAAATCATCATGGCACACATTTACCTATGTAATGAACTTGCACATCCTGCACCTCTGAACTTAAAATGTAACATTTTTTAAAGAAAGAAGCATCCTCTTCCAGGTAAGCACGAAAAGCTTCTTGGAAAGGGTAACATTTCATACACACCTTGAAGAAAGTTATCATTTCAATTGCAAGTGATTTCAAGGTGAGTTGCAGTAGTGGGGAACTGAGAGAGCTATATGAACAAAAACATGCACCTGACAATATCACGTTTTCTCGAATTAAAAAAAAAGGAAAGCAGTAAGAAAAGGAAATCAGTAATATTTCACTAATTATTGGAATGTGTTATGGATAAAAATGACTTTAAATGCATATGACGAAAAATCAAATGCTAAATGATGCTAAAATGATATGATCTCATAGTGTCCATCAGGTAGCTTGGGAAGGTATGAAAATAAGCAAGAGTATGGGTGTTTTGTGACTCAAAAGTACAGAACTCTCCTGGTAACTCACTTAGGTTGCAACACAGGTTCCATTAAGAGAATCATGGAGGAAGAGTCTCCAGAGTTAAACCAAAAAGTTTTTTTTTTTTTGCAAAAGATCTCAAATAAATCAGAGTGAATAATTACTAGTTGAGTAATATATATGCATAGTTTACAATCTGTACAGACATGTAAACAAACATATCTGTATGTATATGTTTAAATCTAGATACATGTGCCACACATGCAAATAATCTGCTAGCAATGACAGTTCATTAAAAATTAATTAACTAGGATATGAATTAATTAGACTTATATGAGCAAATTATCTGGCAGCATTGTTTAGGAAATAAGACACTGTAAAGGGATAAGGGAAATAGTAACTAGAGTCATGGAAAACAGACAGGTGAGTTGTTTTAGGTTGGGGACCTGGGTGATATCAGTAGGAATATAGATGAAATTTTAGTGTTGAAATAGGAAGGGTGGGGTGACCTGAAGACAGATCACTCATAATACAACAAGAGGATGTAGTGTGAGGGAAGTTAAAATTTAAGAACTTTTGAGTCACAAAACATCCATATTCTTGCTTATTTTCATACCTTTCCCAGCAACCCACTGGACATTATGATATCATATCATTTTAGCATTATTTGATCTTTGATCATATGCATTAAAGTCATTTTTTATCCATAACATTGTCCAATAATTATTGAAATATTGCTGATTTCCTTTTCTTACGGTTTCATTATTTTTGTAATTCTAGAAAAGTGATACCACTTACTTTCTTTTCTTCCATTTTTCTTCTGTACATCCATGCTAACTTAATTTTTAATTATCTGTTAGCTTTCTGAATTTGTTAGAAATGTGAATCTTTTCATGCTTTTCAGTATCATATAAATACAACTGTAAAAGGCCTTTGAAGGCAACATAAATAAAGAGAGGCAACTTGCCTCACCTTATTACTTATAGAAATGAACAAAGATAAAAGTACCCTCTTAGAATTTGGCCTTGCCTTGAGTTTTAATTCACTTCTCAGTTTATGATTTCATTTCTCATTCTGTTTATTGCTTCAAGTGATATAGGAGTTAAATTTTTATAAGAAATGAAATTCACCATTTCCAATTGTCTAGAGTAAAAGACCTTTTGAGAGATAGTTGATTCCCTGAGATCTTTATCTTCTCAAACACAAACCTGTCACCACAATGCAGTTAAATATGAGCTGTCTCCAGACCATAAAATTCAATCAGCTGTATTGTATTTCCTACTCAAATATTTTTGAGAGGAACTATAGTAGTTTACCACTTAATGCATTTATAAAACCACATGAAGGGCATTTGAGCATGTAAATATTTTCATTTGTTTTCTGCTTTAATTATTCCAATATGACATGAACACCTGTTTAAAACTCCTTGTATACTTTTGAATAATACACATAAATATTTTAAGAAGTTTATTAGGTATAAAACCTTAAGTAATTAAAATGCTAAGACAATCATAACTACAAAAACTTTCAACACTTAACAAAAGACAACCTTATCTAACCTGTGAAATTCTAACTTTTTACTAAAAATGAGAGATATTGCTATGATACAAATTTTTACTAAAAATGAGAAATATTGCTATGAGATCTAAACATTTCTTTTTACCATTTTTGTGAATGAATCTATTACTTGATTATTCCTCAGACTGTAGATAACAGGATTTAACAAAGGAATTATGACTGTATAAAACAGAGAATCCATCATATCTTGATCGTCTGCTTGTTGAGACGCAGGGCGCACATACATAAAGAGAAGGGGGCCATAATGTAAAGAGACAGATAAGAGATGAGCTCCACACGTGGAAAAGGCTTTCCTTATGCCTCTGACAGACTTCTTTTTTAGGACTGTATAAAGAGAAAATGTGTAAGAGTTAAGAACTGTCACAATGGTGAATACCTGAATCAAGCCAGACAAAATAAAAACCATTAGAAAATTAACGGAAGGGTCAGTACAAGAAATCATAAACAATGGTATAATATCACAGTAAAAATGATGTATTATATTGGAATTGCAGAAGGTTAATCTGAATATAAGGACTTCATGAATTAAGACATGGAGGAAGCCACCTAAAAATGACAAGACTAGCAGCTGTATGTATAGTCTGTTGTTCATAATCACCGGATGTAGTAAAGGTTTGCATATGGCTACATAGCGATCATATGCCATTGTTGCCAAGAGAAAACATTCTGTGGTTCCACCAAATGCAAAGGAAAAAAACTGAATCATGCATTCAGACAAGGATATGATCTTGTTTTTGGCCAAGAAAGTAACCAACATTTTGGGAGTTACAGTGGAAGATATCCAAGCATCAACAAAGGCTAAACTCCCAAGAAGTAAGTACATGGGGATGTGAAGTTGTGGATTATTCCAGATAACAACCATCAGACCAAGGTTCCACACAATAGTGGTGAGATATATCACCAGGAACACCAAAAACAGGGGCATTTTCCACTCTGGTCGATATGTAAGTCCTGTGAGAACAAATTCTGTCAGCAATGTTGCATTATCCCGTTCCATGTCCTCATTAGATATCCCTGAAATAGAATGAAGTAAATGTAAAAAACAGCATTCACTAAGACTTATAAAGCAAATAGTGGGGGAAATAAGTCAATATAAAAACATACTCTTATTACAATACCCTTTTAATATTCTTTCATATTTCTGTAATAGATGGAAATTGTATTGGAAAATAGAAGAAATCAAAATAAATGCAATTATTTTAAATCTAAAAGTGTGATCAAATAATCTACTTGTAAATGCCTCCCAGATGATGGAAATGTGTGTAATGTGTGTTAACTTAAGAAAATCACAATTTGCAAATTTAGAAAAGGAGAGAAAACTTATTTATTATAAGGGGTTACAGTCTGCAAGATGGCCATCAAGTAGGCTGGGAAGCATGCCTCTGGCCAAGACCAGAGACAGGCACTTCCAAGGAGAAGGGCTTGTAGCTTTAAGCTAAATAGATTGGCTAAATACACATATTCAGCAGGTTACAAGAGGATCTATGAGTATTCATGAAGGTGGTCCTGGTACATGTATACTGAAAAAACATGTATGTAACACACAAACCATGCTCACTTTAAAGTGGATATGACATTTAAATATATTACAGTTAGGCCCTATACATCAAAAGGCCTTCTTAGGACATGAAGGCACATAAATGCACTGTCTCTGTAAACCAGCCAGAACCAGTCCATGGTCAGTTTTCTTCTTAACTGGAGAAAGTTACTAAAATCAGTCTCTTGTCCAGTCAAAGTAGTGGTTATGTCTGGTAGCCAGGGTTCAGTTACTGAGCATCTGATGCAGCTGCAAATTGTTTTAATCTTGCTTATCTTGAGATCACTGCCTGTTTAGCTGCTAGAGAAAAAGAAAAACCTTGTGCCAGTTGGAACACAGTTTATTTTTTAAGTGCAGAGGTGCCTGACTTAACCCTTGCCTGGTATGGCCTTAGGTTCTGTTTATAATTTGGAATCTTATTGTCGCAAAGAGTATGTTCTGTCAGTCTTATAATCTCTATCTTTAACATTAATCCTGGTCATTTGTGCATTTAAACTGCAAAAGAGAGTCAATATAACAAGGCACATCTGACTTCCCACCCTGTCATGGCTGGGAACTAAATCATTAAGATTTTTCTGGAGACCTGTTGGCCAAGAGGGGGTTCATTCTATTTCTGGGGTCTTAAAATTTTATTTTAAGATTACAAGTGCATTGTTCATGTGTAATATAATCTTGTAAATAATAAGGAGGATGAAGAAATAGATTATAAAGCATTCAGAATGCAGTGTCATTAGGATTTAGTCACATATTTGATAGAAAAGTAATATTCAGTGGAGGAAAAAGCAGTCATTTTGCGAGTAGGTAGATTATCATTCAAAATAGAGACTGAGAACTCAGAAGCATTGCAAGCTTGTAATGTAAGGGTGCTTTGAACATGTAGGTGAGATGTTTAGTATTAGTAATATAATTCTACTAGAGTGACAGAAATACTAATGTGGGAGTAATTGGAGTAGTTGAAGGCATAGTAATGGATGTCTTACCTATTGGAGAGTATGTTAATAAAAGAAAAGCTTAGCACTAAAAACACTTGATAGTATAATGACCTAATTTCCTTTGGGTATATACTCATTAATGAGACCTTTGGGTCAAATGGTAGCTTTGTTTCAAGATTTTGAGAAATCTCCAGGTTGCTTTCCACAGTGGCTGAACTTCCACCAATAGTGTGTAAATATTTTCTTTTATTCACAGCCTCATCAGCATGTGTGGTTTTTTTAACTTTTCAGTAATAGCCATTATGACTGATGTGAGATGGTGTCTCATTGTGACTTTAATTTTCATTTCTCTGATGATTAATGTTGAGCATTTTTTTTCATGTGTGTTGACTGCCTGTATGTATTCTTTGAAGAAGGATCTGTTCATGTCCTTTGCTTGTTAATGGGGTTAAATTTCTTTTGCTTGTTGATTTAAGTTCCTTACAGATTCTGGATTTTATTCCTTTATTGAATGCATAGTTTGTTAATATTTTTTTCATTCTGTAGGTCGTCTGTGTACTCTATTGATGGTTTCTTTTGCTGTGCAAAAGTTGTTTAGTTTAATTAGGTCACACTTGTCAATTTTTGTTTTCATTGCAATTGCTTTTGAGGACTTAGCCAAAAATTCTTCTCTAAGGCCAACATTGAGAAGAATATTTCCTAGGTTTTCTTCTAGAATTTTTACATTTTGAGGATTTAAATTTAAATATTTAATCCACCTTGAGTCAATTTTTGTATATGGTGAAAAAAAAGGGTTCAGTTGTATTTCTCCATATATGACTAGCCAGTTATTCCATCACCATTTACTAAATAAGGGATCCTTTCCCTATTGCTTGTTGGTCAGCTTTGTTGAAAATCTGATTATTGCAAGTGTGTGGCTTAATTTCTGAGTTTTCTACTCTGTTCCATTGGTCTAGCTGTACTAATACCATGCTGTTTAGTTGTTAAAGACACATCCACTCATATGTTCACTGATACACTATTCACAATGGTAAACACATGCAATCAATCTAGGTGCCCAGCAGGGATGGATTGGATTTTTAAAATGTGATACATATATAACATGGAATACTACACAGCCATAACAAATAATTAAATCATGTACTTTGCAGCAGCATGGACGCAGCTGGAGACCATAATCCAAAGCGAACCAACACAGGAACAGAAAACCAAATGCTATACGTTCTCATTTACAAGTGGAAGCCAAACATTGAACACACATGGACATAAACATGAGAACATAGACACTTTGGACTAGTAAATGAGGGAGAGAGGGGAGAACTATCTGTTGGGTACAATGTTCACTACCTGCATGCAATATACCCATGTAACAAGCCTGCATAAATACTCTCTATATCTAAAATAAAATTTGAGTTTTTTTAAAAAGAAAAAAAACTTGAGAAATTATATTGAAAGGTAGAGAATGGATATCATTTATTAGATGGCCAACATCTGATACTCTTTTCTCCAACATGGCTCTTAGTGGCAGACAAATGATTTGACCTTGATATGTATAAATCAAACTCACCCAACCTAGATTTGGATGTAAAGAGACGGAGACAAATATACATGGATAATAAAAAAAAAATTAGCACAAAGACAGTTGAAGCAAAAATATGAAAAACTCAGTACATGCATCTTGCATTTAGAAAACAATGGCCCAGATAATATAAGCTGTCATTGGCAGTTCAGCAGCAGAAATAACCACACTCATGAAGCTACTGTTGAAACAGGATTTTGGTTGTTGACTGGCTGCCTTGCTTCCTTCTGTTCCTGTCATTCAAAAGAGAGGTGAGGGAGAGAACAGAAAAGGATATTAAACAGAAGGATCAAAGGAAAGAACAGGAGCGAAACTAGAGAGTTATGCATCGGGGACATAAAGAGAGGAAAGATACAAAGCATAGCAAAGTGAAGTACAGGGCCAAATGCCAAAATAAATGCTGAGTTAGGACAAAAAGTGAAGGAAAATCACTGTGCTGAGAAAGTACACGACTTTTAGTGGCTTTAGGGAGAGCAGTTTTCCTTATGCAATAGAATAAAGGTCAGCAAGTAAGTGAATGGGAAACACATGGCAAAACAGTGAGGTGATGAAAAATATTACTCTATGTAATGTGGAGAACTGTTAGTATTTGCTGCTCACAGACTAATTTAATATTTTTTTCTGTAGAACATTTAAGAAAAGTTCTAAAAAAAATGGACAAGATAGAGGAGAGCAAGATATTTAGAGGAGAAAAGGGACAGAAAAAATAGAAAGGGAAATTTGTGTAGGTGAAAATAAAACAAGAAGGAAGAAGAAAAATAGAGACTAATTATAGCATAGATTAGTAAGTGCAAAAAAGGCAAGCCAAAGAATGAGACAGAAAGGAAGTATCAGAGACACATAGAGGCAAGTAAAGGGAAAAGCTCAGAAGCTTGGGTTGAACATGTGCATTAACTCTGATGTTCATGAATATCACAGAGAACTTTGAGAGTATTTTCACTTCTTGTTTTAAAGAATTCAGTTTGTTTTCCTATGGAATTTGTCTATGATAAAGAGACTTTTACTTGAAATTTTACCCATAAATTTTCTGTTGTATGTGACTACATTGGCACTGTCTGAAAGTTTATTCCATATTCAAATGTTGCTATATCTTTATTATTATGGAACTTAAAATGAAACTTCTCAAGAAATCTTGCTGATATTGAGAGCACTTTATTCTCCATCAGCATTTTGTCTGATTGCTTGTTTTTCAGCAGAATATTTAATTCTGAGTGTTGGGGACATAAAGAGGAAAGCTACAAAGAATGACACCATGACTGTATCCTGAGACAAACTATATAAAGAACAAATGGCAATAATTCCACTTGCTAAGTAAATTTTATATAATTGATCTATTCCATTCAAACCCAATTCACAATATAATAAAAAATCCTCCATATCAACTTATATGCATACTTTAAAAAATTATAAATGTCAAAAAAGGTAGGGGAAGTATATTTGCTGCATATTTTCTGAGATGTGTACATATGAATTAGTATTTCTAGTATTATTTATAAATAAAATACTCAATAAAAATATATTTATTTCTGTGCACTAATTCTATATATCTATTTATTTGCCTATGTTTAATATGATTAATGAAATTATTGCCATAGGTAGTGATGATATAGAGAAGTTAATATTTAATTAACAGATCTTACAAGTTTTAATCAGAAATATGACTACACAGAATAAACCTTTATATCAGAATGATCAGAAAGATTTCCTATAAAAGAATAGAAATGAGTTGAAGCTTTAAGCCCAATTTTAAACATATAATGTTCTAATTAAAAAGAATTTATATTACAAAATCATTAGAGTTGGATTTTAAAGATAATATAGTAGGGTTTAAAATTTTATTTTCTAGTTATTTTGCTTATCTAGATTTTAGATATGATTTTAGAAATAGATTTTAGCTACTTTGCTTACCTAGATAATAAAATAGGAAGATGATTCACTTCTTTTGTTCCATTTGCCCCTGGCAATTTAGGTACGCTGTAAACCAAAAACAAAATTATTATAAATTAAATAGCAATTTAGACTTTCATTAAAAATGATAATATGATAAAATAATTTCTCTCTTACCAATATTATAAGAAATTATGGAAATCCTTCAAAAGTGTTAAGCTTTCTAACACATAGAAAAATACATAATAGAACAGAAATGGCAAACACAGGTAGGAATTCTTTGCACACTGATTCATTTTGGAGGCTTCATTTTCAATCTTAGGAAAACATTGTTTATATAACTTTGCTTTCAACACAAGGGTTTACCAATTGTGTCTCTTCATTTTTTCCAGGGAGTGTTGGTGTGGAGAACTGTAATTCCCCTAAGAGCACCTTAGGATTCCCTATAGGATAAAGTGAAGATGTTTAACAGGGCGTTGTGGATTTAGGTGTGTATGAGAAATTCAGATTATCCTACAGGGTATTACAAAGCTCAGAATGGTGAACTTTAAGTCACTGTAGCCAGTTCTGATTTTGACCATAGAAATTACACTTTATGCCACTATTTTCCACAAGTGATGTTTCTGACATTTCATGCAAACTTCAGTTTGCATATGAAATTGGATGCTCTGAATGCTTTGATTAGCATGATCTTACCTGAGCTACTTAAAACATGATTTTAATAAAGCTGAAGATCAAGATTTCCTTCAGAAGCCAACTCCAACTGAAGTTGTCCTCCTCATGCAAGCTACAGCTTGAATTCCAGATGTAACAGCTTAGCTTCCAGATGAGCTGATATCTGATCAGAAATTTTACTAGATAAAGTAATCTTGCAACTTATTGCCACCCAGTTCAGGATGTAGTTATGTTTTATAATAAAAATGTTATCATAGGAGCGATTGGGGAGGTTAGGAACCTTGTAACTTCTGGCTGCAAGACTCCTGTGCTGTAATTTCTAACTCTGTGGTGGTTAGGTCCATGATTACGCTAAATGTCATGCCCAGGGTTAGGTTCCAGTCTATGCTGAGGTCTGAGAGGAGTGGGTGGGTGGCAGATAGATGAAAGAACACTTGGAGAAAGTGTAGGTAGGTGAAATTTAGTTTTATTCAGCAGATCTCTCATCAGCAGCTCTCTTACACTGTCTTTCTGTCAGCTGTCTCCTCTGGCTCTGCAGCTTCTACTGCCCTCATCCTGCTGCTGCACTTCCTGCCCTACAAGCTGCACTCCCTGGCCTCTCTCCTTATGGAGAGAGCAGCTTAACTCCTTCCCTCTGAGCACAAGCCATTTCCTAGCTCCCTCCTGCCAACCTTCAAGGAAACTGGCTCTTTCTTACAGGAGTCAGTAGTGTTGCTCTCTCTTACAGGAGTCAGTAGTGTTACTCTCTCTCTCTCTGGGTGCATGCAAGCTGAGCCTGTACAGTTTCAGCAGGGCAGTTATACCTTTTTCAAGCAACAGTAGCTCCAAGCCAAGTATGAGCTTATAAAACCAGGTTATATTACAAGTGGATTTAAATGTCTGTGCTCCAAACTCATGCAGGCCTAGATGTTTGCCTTGGCCTAATTCTTGACCAAAGCACATCCATGTACCTTATTTTGGCTAATTGGTTAGTTTTACAAAGGAGGTCTTTTTTCCCCGAGAAGGAGGGGGTTTTAGTGAGAGGTAGTTATCATGTTTATTGAAACTGTAAACTAGTTCAACTATAAACTAAATTGCTCGAAAGGTTAGTTCAGCCTACATCTAGGAATGAAGAAGGACAGCTCAAAGGTTTGATGTGCTGTCTCATTTTCTTATGTCAGATTCACTATGATAATTTTTCTACGTGAGATTTTTCTCATTTTCATATATTTTGCAAAGATAGTGTCATCTATATTTCTGGGTATTATCCCTTACCTCATAAACCCAAATCTACTAAATCTTTTGCTCAGTTATGTTTTCACTTCTAATAATAAGACACTAGACAAATGCCTTATAAAGTCACTTTCTCAGATCAGCCAGGCCTGCCTTTTTTAAATTACTTTTACATGTTGGTCAAAATCTGGCTAAACCTAGGCAGAGCCTGAGGTGTTTCATGATCTCTTCCCTGCAAGGCTTTTCTCCTCCTTGCCAGCTCCCATTACAAAGACTCTTCTGGATCTTGTGAGCAGAGGTCACCTCCCTTCTCAGATATCTTTGCATAAGCCTGCTTTACGAGACCCTCATGCAGTCTCTATTTTGAGAAGGCATTCGTGGGACCACAGCAGTATTGCCTGCTCTGCAAACACCCTTAGGTGTTCCCTCGTGTTACTGTGCTCTTGGATGGTCTTTACCTTATGCCTCCTGTTGCCACTTGATTTCTAATTAACTGCACCAATAATATAGTTTAGTTTGGTATATAAACTTCAGTGTACTCTGAGCCAAGCAATTATTTAGCTAGAATTAACATAGGTCTACCCCCGCCATGTTGACCCACAGATGATACTGCCAAAACTAACTTGTATTCAAACTCTATTTAATCAGCTTATAGAAGAATATATGCTTATATAAATTAAGGATTCCTTAAACTCTTAGAACAACAAAAACTAAAAAATTTTTCAAGTTCACATGATCTAGGATAATTCTAGTAAATAAGAGCTATTTTAAGTTGTTGGTTTAATTAAAATAAACATCTCTTTAGAGCTTTTCACATTAAATATAATACAAAAACACAATTTTCATTCAATATGGGTTTGCAAGTCAAGTAAGTTGAGATTATCTTTACCTGAGGTTCACCCTAAGACAAATGTGAAAATTCCTGCTTCGTATATATCAAGCATATCAGTAAAACAAGAAACTCATGTACTTTTAAGTTTTTGCTTTCATGATAACTGACCTGCATGTGCTGTAAATAGAGTTAACAAAAAATTAATGTGAGATGTTGGCTACCTATGTCTACTGTCTCTTCGAATTTTCATGCATAATGAACACATAGTTGTTAAGAACAAGTGAATTAGGACCAGTAGGTGAAGCAAGTTGGCAGAATTAAAGGCTCCACTAATCATCCCCTTACAAGGACCTCAATTTAACAACTATCTACACAAGAAAAACACCTTCATGAGAACCAAAAATCAGATGAGCACCACAGTACCTGGTTTTAACCTTATATCACTGAAAGAGACACTGAAGATGGAAGAAAAGTTTTGAATCTCCAAAGTTACCCCTCCACCACTCCTCAGCACTGTCAGCCTGGTGCAGAAAGTGTTTCTGTGTGGAAGCAGAGGACAGGAATTGTTGAACTCAGTGCTGTCCTATTAGAACTGAAAACTGAACAAAACTGTTCACAGAGAAAACATTTAAACCAGCTCTAGCCAGAGAGAAATTGCTGATCCCAGAGTTTAGAATTTGAGTGCCTGCAATCCTAACCACCACAGGCTAAAGTGCTCTGGTGCACTAAATAAATTTGACAAACATTCTAGACCACAAGCACTGAAAATCCTAGGCAAGTCCTAGTGCTGACTGGGTCCAGAGTCAATGGACTGAGGAGGCACATCACCTGAGATATCAGCCAGGATGGGTAAGTGGTAAGGGCATTTCAGCCTTGTCCCTGCAGTAACCCCAGACTTCACAGCTTGTGCATCCAAAAGAGATTCTTTCCTTCCACTTGAGGAGAGGAGAAGGAAACATGAGGGGGACTGTGTTATGCATCTTGGATACTAGCTCAGCAACAGAAAGACAGGGCACCAGTAAGAGTTGTTGGGCCCCCTTTCCAGGCCCTAGCTCCCAGATAAAATTTCTAGACACATCTTTGGCCAGAACAGAGTCCATTGCCCTGAAAGGAGGAATGCAGTCCTAACTGGACTCATCACCTGCTAACAGAAGAGCACTATAAATATCCAGCAGCAATACCCAAGTTCTACACTGAGGACCTTGGGAGAGACTCTGAGACTTGCTCACTTCAGGTGAGACTTAGCATGTTCCAAGCTGTGTTGGGTATGGGGCAAGACTCCCTCTGCTTGAGAAAAGCATAGGAAAAAGTAAAGGGGATTTGTCTTGCACCTTAGGCACTGGTTCAGCTGTGGGGATAGAGCACCTCAAGTGGGTTACAGGGTTTCTGATTATGGGATTTGGCTCCTGGAGAGGATTTCTCGATCAGCCCTGGCCTAAAGGGTAGCTCAATGCCCTGAAGGGTAAGGCCCAGGGCAGGCAGCATTCACCACAGCTGACTTAAAAGCCCTTAGGCCTTAAGGGAATATTGGTGGTAATCTGGTAGTACTGCTCATGGGCATGTAGTTTTGGTCATGGTGTGAGTTTCTTCTGCCTTTGGAAAGGAGAGGGAAAAGTGGGAAGACTGTGTCTTGTGGTTTAAATACCAACTCAGTCACAGTATAATAGAACAGCAGGTAGACTTCTAAGATTTTTTCCTCTAATACCTGGCTCCTGGATGGCAAGAGTAGACCCTTCCAGGACCTGGGGAAACTGGCTACCCTGAAGGGAAGGCCACAAGTCTGGCTGGATTTACCACCTGCTGATTGAAGAGCTCCAGGACCTTGAGAGAACATAGGTGGTAGCAAAGGAATCATTAAAACAGGCCTTGGTTGAGACTCAGTGCTACATTGGCTTCAGGTCTGACAGTACAGTCCCAATGATAGTGGCCACAGGAGTGCTTGGGTCACTCCACCCCCAACTGCAAATGTCTCAGAATAGAGAGAGAGAAACTTTTTGTTTGGGAGAAAGTAAGGGAAGAGAACAAGAGTTTCTGCCTGGCAATCCAGTAAATTATTCCAAGTCTTGTTCAAGACCACCAAGGTGGTACCTTTACAAGACTGCAAGAACCACAGTGTTACTGGGCTTGAGGTGCTCCCTAAAACAGATGAAGCTTAGATCACAACACTCAAATCTTTTCAAATATCTAGAAAGCCTTCCCAAGAAGAATGGGTACAAACAAGCCCAGACAATGAAGATAACAATAAATCCCTAACTCTTCAGTGCCCAGACACCAAAGAACATCTACTAGCATGAAAACTAATAAGGAAAGCATGATCTCACCAAATGACCCAAACAAGGCACCAGGGAACCAATTATGAAGAAACAGAGATATGGAACTTTTCAGACACAATTCAAAATAGCTGTGTTGAGGAAACTCAAAGAAATTCTAGATAACACAGAGAAGGAATTCAGAATGCTATCAATGAAATTTAAAAAAGAGATTGAAAGAAGTAAAAATAATCAGAAAATCTGGAACTGAAAAATCCAATTGGCTTAATGAAAAATACGTTAGAGCACTTTAACAGTAAAATGGATTGTGCAGACACAAAAATTGAAAACAGGCTATTAGAAAATACAGTCAAGGGCCGGGCGCGGTGGCTCACGCCTGTAATCCCAGAACTTTGGGAGGCCGAGGCGGGTGGATCACGAGGTCAAGAGATTGAGACCATCCTGGTCAACGTGGTGAAACCCCGTCTCTACTAAAAATACAAAAATTAGCTGGGCGTGGTGGCGTGTGCCTGTAGTCCCAGCTACTCGGGAGGCTGAGGCAGGAGAATTGCTTGAACCCAGGAGGCGGAGGTTGCGGTGAGCCGAGATCGCGCCATTGCACTCCAGCCTGGGTAACAAGAGCAAAACTCCGT
>PVKV010038158.1:0-14101 GCA_004027835.1 Alouatta palliata
AGTGCAATGGCGCGATCTCGGCTCACCGCAACCTCCGCCTCCTGGGTTCAAGCAATTCTCCTGCCTCAGCCTCCCTAGTAGCTGGGACTACAGGCACGTGCCACCATGCCCAGCTAATTTTTGTATTTTTAGTAGAGACGGGGTTTCACCATGTTGACCAGGATGGTCTCGATCTCTTGACCTTGTGATCCACCCGCCTTGGCCTCCCAAAGTGCTGGGATTACAGGCGTGAGCCACCGCGCCCGGCTTCCCTTGTTATTTCTAAGGAGAAGGAAAATATCTTTGGTGCAGTGGCACACACCAGTAACCCCAGCAGTTTGTGAGGCCAAGGCAGGAGGATTGCTGGAGCCTAGGTGTTTGAGATTAGCCCGAGCAACACAGTGAGACCCTGTTTCTACCAAAAAATTAAAAAGATTAGCTGGGTGTGGCGGTGCATGCCTGTAGTCCCAGCTACTCAGGAAGCTGCGCAGGATTGCTTGAGCCTGGGAGGTTGAGGCTGCAATGAGCTAGGATTGTGCCACTGCACTCCAGCCTTGGTAACAGAGTATTTGTCTCAAAAGAAAGAAAGAGAGGCCAGGCACAGTGGCTCACACCTGTAATCCCAGCACTTTGGGAGGCCAAGGCGGGCAGATCACCTGAGGTCAGGGGTTCAAGACCAGCCTGGCCAACATAGCAAAACCCCGTCTCTACTAAAAACACAAAAATTAGCCAGGCGTGGTGGCATGTGCCTGTAATCCCAGCTACCCAGGAGGCTGAGGCAGGAGAATCGCTGGAACCCAGGGGGCAGAGGCGGCAATGAGCTGAGATTGCACTTCAGCCTGGCTGACAGAGCAAGAGTCCATCTTAGAAAAAAAGAAGAGAAAGAGAGAGAGAAGAAAGAAAGAAGGGAAAGAAAGAAAGAGAGAGAAGAAGGGAGGGAGGGAAGAAAGAAAGAGAAAGTGTCTTGTGTTCCCACTAAAAGTTTTGAGATATATACGAATTGGACCAGCTTAATCACATGTATACCCTGAACTACACTAATGGAGGGATGGGGGCACTGGCAGACTAAGTCTAGTTAGTCTAAGTTAGTCTAAGTTCCACTCCTACAAGCATGCAGATCCTCAAAAGGAAATTGAGAACTGACTGGAAGGGAGAAGAGTAGGAGAGACAGATGCTGAAGAGGCCAGGCATCAGATGGCTCCTACGGTTTCCTATGATTGTCTTGCCAATGGATTGTCCAGGCTGGGCAACAAGAGCAAAATAAATAAATCAATCTTGGCTCACTGAAACCTCCGCCTCCGGATTCAAGCGTTTCTCCTGCCTCAGCCTCCTGAGTAGCTAGGATTACAGACATGCACCACCATGCCCATCTAATTTTGTATTTTAGTAGAGACGGGGTTTCTCCATGTTGGTCAGGCTGGTCTCAAACTCCTGGCCTCAGGTGATCCACCCACCTTGGCCTCCCAAAGTGCTGGGATCACAGGCGTGAGCCACAGTGTCCTGCCGTTTCCTAACTTTTGTTGTTGTTGTTGAGACAGATTCTCGCTCTGTCATCCAGGCTGGAGTGCAGTGGCATGATCTCAGTACACTATAACTTCCGCCTCCCAGGTTCAAGCAATTCTCATGTCTCAGCCTGCTAAGTAGCTGGGATCACAGGCATGCACCACCACACCCAGCTAATTTTTGTATTCGTAGTAGAGATGGGGTTTCGCCATGGTGGCCAGGCTGATCTTGAACTCCTGACCTCAGGTGATCCATCTGCCTCAGCCTCAAAAAGTGCTAGATTAGAGGCATGAGCCACCATGTTCGTCCAACATTTTTTTTTTTTTTTTTTTTTTTTTAAGGAAACAAGATCATCCTCTGTCACCTAGGGCTAGAGTGCAGTGGCACAATCATAGTTCACTTCAGCCTTGAACTCCTGGGCTCAAGGAATCCTCCCACCTCAGCATCCTGAGTACTGGGACTACAGGTGCTTGCCACCACACCTGGCTAATTTTTTATTTTTTGTAGAGATGGGGTTTCACTATATTACCCAGGCTGATCTTGAACTCCAAGCAATCCGCCTCAGCCTCCCAAAGTGTTGGGACTGTAGGCATGAGCCACAACACCCAGTCAATTTCCTAACTTACACAGGCCTCATTTTCCTCATCTGTCAGTGCTCGGGGCAATCTAAGCTTCTGAAACTGATGGGGAGTCACGTATTGGGAGTGCAGAATCCCTGAACACACTACAGCATCTAAAGGCTTGATTTTACTGGAGTTTCTTCCCCACCATGGAAAAACATTCATACAAAATATTTCAATGTTAAAACAGTTACGGACAACTCAACAGCAAAAATATAATAATTTGGCCGAGCGCAGTGGCTTATACTTGTAATCCCAGCACTTTGGGAGGCTGAGGCGGGAGGATCACGTCTCAAACTCCTCCTCCGGTTAGTAGTTTGAGACCAGCCTGACCAACATGGTGAAAACCAGTCTTTACTAAAAATAGAAAAATTGGCTGGGCATGGTGGCAGATGCCTGTAATCCCAGCTACTCAGGAGGCTGAGGCAGGAGAATCGCATGAAGCCAGGAGGTGGAGGTTGAAGTGAGCCAGGATTGCACCACTGCACTCAAGCCTGGGCGACAGAGCAAGACTGTCTCAAATAATAATAATATTAATAGTAATAATAATAACTTTAAAACGTGCAAAGGACTTGAATAGGCATTTCTCAAAGAAGATACATAAATAGACAATAAGCACATAAAAAGATACTCAACATCATTAGCCATTAGGAAAATGTAAATCAAAGCCACAGTGAAATATCATTTCACACACACTAGGATGGCTATAATAAAAAAAAAAAAAAAAAAGAGGCAGACTGGGCTTGGTGGCTCACACCTGTAATCCCAGTAGTTTGGGGGCCATGACAGGAAGATCACGTGAGCCCAGGAGTTCAAGACTAGCCTGGGCAACATAGTGAGATCTTTAGATCTCATCTACAAAAAATTTTAATTAAAAAAAAAATTAGCCAGGTGTCATGATATGCACCTGTAGTCCCATATACTCAAGAGGCTGAGGTGGAGGATTGCTTGAACCTGGGAGTTTGAGGCTGCAGTAAGTCAAGATCGTGTCACTGCACTCCAGCCTGGGCAACAGAGTAAGAGTCTGTCTTAAAAAAAAAAAAAAAGAGAGAGAGAGAGAGACAAATGATGGCAAGGGTGTGGAAATATTGGAACCCTCACAGATTGCTGGCAGAAATGTAAAATGGCACAACCTCTTTGGAAAACAATTTGGCAGTTCCTCAAAAAGTTAAACATAAGAGTTACCAAATAACTCAGAAATTCCACTCCAAATACACATTTCTCGATCATTGAAAACATATCTCCATGCAAAAACTTGTATATGAGTATTCATAGCAGCATTATTCATAACAGCCAAAACATGGAAACAACCCCAATGGCTATCAACTGATGAATGGATAAATAAAATGTGGAATATTCGTATCACGGAATACAGTTTAGCCATAAGAAGGAATGAAGTACTGACACATGCCAGAACATAGATGAGCCTTAAAAACACGAGACTAAGTGAAAGAAGCCAGGCACTAAATGCCACAGAGTAACATGATTCCATTTACATGAAATGTCCTAAATAGGCAAGTCCATAAAAACAGAGTGGATTGGTTGCCAGGGACTGAGAAGGGGAACATGGGAGAATGACTGCTAATGGCACAAAGTTTCTTTTTGGGGCTGATGACAATGTTCTGAATTGTACACTTTAAAAGGATGAACTTTATGGTACATAAACTTTATCTCAGTAAAAGGAGTTCCACTGAACTTTTTAAAAAGCTGAGGCCAGGCATGGTGGCTCATGCCGGTAATCCCAGCACTTTGGGAGGCTGAGGTGGGTGGATCACCTGACGTCAGGGGTCTGAGACCAACCTGGGCAATATGGTGAAGCCCCGTCTCTACTAAAAATACAAAAAGTAGCTGAGCGTGGTGGCAGGCGCCTGTAATCCCAGCTACTTGGGAGACTGAGGCATGAGAATTGCTTGAACCTAGGAGGTAGAAGTTGCAGTGAGCTGAGATCGCCAGCAGCCCACGGGAAAGGTGGCTCAAGAAGCACCTAAAAGGGCCTGAAAGTGGCAGTCTATCAGAGAAGGGATAACGGCAAGGGCCTGGAGGGCATGAGTGTTGGTAGGCCCAGTGCTGTTGACCTATGAGATTGTCACCCAGGCCTTAAAAATCTACCATGGGGATAATGGGGAGGCCCCTTTCCCCTGCTGGAGGCCATCCCATTAGCTATGTCGGTGAGTGTCTTCAGGGCCCAGGCTCAAGAAGGAGACAGTGGGGAAGCAGGTACCATCTGCCTCGTACCTGTGAGGATGGTCGGCAGGAGAGAATGCCTGACACAGGCCCCACGTGCTTGGTTACTGTTCGTTACTGATGTTATTAGAATGTTTCTCCCACCTGAAGGTAAGACAAGATAGTATTATTCGGCCTGAAAGCGAGCTGGCTGGTAAATTCAGAGCTTTATCCAGCCGAGTCTGGGAAGCCAGACTCCACTCAGGCCCTGGGCTTGAGGGAATATGCAGAGCTGTTTCAGAGGACAGACAGGAAGGGAATTGGTCTCACCAGCACCTTTGGGGGTTTCCAGTTTCTCCTTCCTGCTCTATGACCTCACAGGGCAGCTGAACATGCAGGCCAGGGTTTCTTCTTATTATTAACTTTCACAGAGGAGGAAACTGAGGGACAAAGATAGGAGGTGACTTGTATTAGGCTGTTCTTACGTTGCTATAAAGACATAACAGAGATTGGATAATTCATAAAGAAAAGAGGTTTAATTGGCTCACATTTCTGCAGGCTTTACAGGAAGCATGGTGCTGGCATCTGCTTGGCTTCTGAGGAGGCTTCAGGAAGCTTGCAGTCATGGTGGAAAGTGAAGGGGGAGCAGGCATGTCACATAGTGAAGGCAGGAACAAGGCTGTGGGGAGGTGCTACACACATTTTAACTACCAGATCTTGTGTGAACTCTGAGAAACAGCTCACTTATCATGAACGGGATGGCCCAAGTCATTCATAAGGGATCTGCTCCCATGATCCAAATACCTCCCACCAGGCCCTGCCTCCAACACTGAGGATTACAATTCCACATGAGATTTGGTGGGGACATACATCCAAATATATCATTCTGCCCCTGGCCCCCCAAATCTCATGTCCTTCTCACATTGCAAAATACAATTATGCCTTCCTAACAGTCCTCTAAAATCTTATTTGTTTAATTTTTTTGGTTTTTGAGACAGTTTCGCTCCTGTTGCCCAGGCTGAAGTGCAATGGCACAATCTCGGCTCACTGCAACCTCTACCTCCCAGGTTCAAGCAATTCTCCTGCCTCAGCCTCTGGAGTAGCTGGGATTACAGGTGCCCGCCACCATGCCTTGGTAGTTTTTTATATTTTAAGTAGAGATGGGGGTTTCACCATGTTGGCCAGGCTGGTCTTGAACCCCTGACCTCAGGTGATCTGCCTACCTTGGTCTTCCAAAGTGCTGGGATTACAGGCATGAGCCACTGCATCTGGCCTAATTTTATTTTTTTGAGACAAGGTCTTGCTCTGTTACCCTGACTGGAGTGCAGTGGCACTATCTTGGCTCACTGCAACCTCCCACCTTCTGGGGTCAAGTGCTTCTCCCATCTCATCCTAAGTAGCTAGGACCACAGGCACATGCCACCATACCTGGCTAATTTATATATATATATATATTTTTTTTTTTGTAGAAATGGGGTTGCATGGCCAGGCGTGGTACTCACGCCTGTAATCCAAGCACTTTGGAGGCCAAGGTGAGCGGATCACCTGAGGTCGGCAGTTCAAGACCAGCCTGACCAACTTGGTGAAACCCCGTCTTAAAAAAAAAAAAAGGAAATGGGGTTTCACCATGTTGCCCACACTGGTCGTGAACTCCTGGACTCAAGTGATCCTGCCACCTTAGCCTCCCAAAGTGCTGGGATTACAGGTATGAGCTACTGTGCCTGGCCTATTTATTTATTTAAAAAAAACTGTTTTATCAACTCCCAAGCACTAGACTCCAAAGTCTTATTCCAGCATTAACTCAAAAGTCCCAAGTCTCAAATCCAAAGTCTCATCTAGAGATGAGTCCCTTCTACCTATGAACCTGTAAAATCAAAAATAAGTTATTTACCTCCAAGATACAATGGGGGTATAGACTTTAAGTAAACATTATCATTCCAAAAGGAAGAATTTGGTCAAAAGAAAGGGGCTACAGCCCCAGATGGTCACAAAGGGCCCTTCCACTTGGGAAAGGAGACAGTAGATGCTGGGGACTCAGGAGCTGTAGTGAGAATCACTGTTCTGCTGCTTTTCTGAGCTATAATGGACATATTCGGTGTACATTTTGTTAAGTTTGACTTAGCATACAGCATGACACAATCACCACAATCAAGTTAGTGAACATCCTCAAGTCTCCTCACACCCTGTAATCCCTGCCTCCTTCTCAGCACCACCACTACCCGCACTCTGGCCCCGTCCTGCTGTCTCCAGGAAACCGCACCACCAATCTGCTTTCCTTCACTATAGATTCGTTTGCATTTTCTAGAGTTTTATATGCATGGAATTATACATGCATATGTATAATGTATAAAGTTGCATAAAATTACACAGCTTTTTCATCTGGCTGTTCTCACTCAGCATCATTATTTTGAGATTCATTTATGTTGCTTTATTAATAGTCCATTCCTTTTGTTGTTGTTGTTGGAGATAGGATCTCGCTCTGTGCTCTGCTGCCCAGGCTGAAATTCAGTGGTGTGATCTTGGATCACTGCAACCTGTCTCCCTGGCCCAAGTGATCCTCCCACCTCAGTCTCCCAAGGAGACGGAGTCGTGCTCTGTCACCCAGGCTGAAGTGCAGTGGCGCTACCTTGGCTCACTGCAACCTCTGCCTCCTGGGTTTCAAGTGATTCTCTTGCCTCAGTTTCCTGAGTAGCTGGGACTATGGTATGTACCACCACACCTAGCTAAATTTTTTTTTTTTTTTTTTTTTTTTTTTTTAGTAGAGATGGGGTATCACCATGTTGCCCAGGCTGGTCTTGAACTTCTGGATTCAAGTGATCTGCCCACCTTGGCCTCCTAAAGTGTGGGATTACAGGTGTGAGCCACTGTGCCTGGCCAATAGTCCATGCCTTTTATTGTTGAGTATGGATGTATCACAACTTGTTATCTATTGATTTTTTTGTGTGTCGTTTTGGGCCACTTATTGAATGACCTTGGATAGGTCTCTTCTCCTGTCTTAGTTTACTCATCTATAAAATGGGGATACCTCTGTTCTGTCTCTTCAACCAGGCTGTTGGGATATGACAAGACTCAATGTGCGAATGCTTTATAAAGAATCAAGCCTGGGCGTCATGGCTCACACCTGTAATCCCAGCGCTTTGGGAGGCTGAGGTGGGTAAATCACCTGAGGTCAGGAGTTTGAGACCAACCTGGCCAATGTGGCAAAATCCCGTCTCTACTAAAAATACAAAAATTAGTTGGGCATGGTGGTGCGTGCCTGTAATCCCAGCTACTCTGGAGGCTAAGGCAGGAGAATTGCTTGAACCCGGGAGGTGGAGGTTACCGTGAGTCCACGTTGCGCCACAGCACTCCAGCCTAGGCAACAGAGCAAGACTCCATCTCAAAAATAAATAAATAAACATAAATAAATAAATAATCAAGGAGAGCTCTGCTTGGAATGCAGGGGCTAAGTGTCCCATCCCCTCCATCCCGGGTTGGGGGCACACATCCTGTCTGTTAGGGGAGCTATGTGTGAACTGTTCCCCAAGCCATCCCAATAGGAGAATAGGCCCTGAGGTCCTGGGAGCCACTGAAGAGATCTGAGCATGCTGCAATTTACAGCTTTACAATTTCACTCTGGCTGCTCTGCTGTTTATAGATTGGAGGGGGAGCAAGGGGAAGTAGGAAGACCAGTTGTAGCAATCCAGGTTCTTAAAGATATGCTGATGGTGTGGACTAGTGTGGCAAGAGAGGAGAGAACTGGATTGGAAGTAGCATCAACAAAACTAGGTCATGACTTGGTTATTGGAGAGGAGGGAGAAGGAAATGAATGACCCTCAGCTTCTACCACCTCCAAAACCCACTGCTGGATTCCTGAGTGAGCAATTGGGTAGGTGAGAAGATTGGGGAAAACTGGAGATGACCAGGTGTGAAGATAAAATCAAAGTTTCAACTCTGCTATTTTTTTTTTTGAGATGGAGTCTTGCTTTGTTGCCCAGGCTGGAGTGCAATGGTGCAATGTCAGCTCACTGCAACCTCTGCCTCCCAGGTTCAAGAGATTCTCCTGCCTCAGCCTCCCCAGTAGTTGGGATTACAGGTGACCACCATTATGTCCAGCTAATTTTTGTATTTTTAGTAGAGATGGGGTTTTGGCATATTGGCCAGTCTTGTTTCGAACTCCTTACCTCAAGTGATCTGCCTGCCTTGGCCTCCCAAAGTGCTGGGATTATAGGCATGAGCCACCGTGCCTGGCTGAAGTTTCCACTCTGAACTATGATCATATTGGACATATCCATGTGAATGCATGAATCTGGGCCAGTCCAAAAAATAAGATTCCAGACACCTCTTCACATGTGGGATAAGGTGGTACCAGGTAGGGAGAATGCATGGAGTGAAATCAGAGCCCAGGGCTAAGCTCTAAGGGCTCTTATATTCAGAAGTTAGAAAAAGGTGGTGGTGGACAGTACAAGAGTGGAGAACAGGGATGGTCTCTGAGACAAGGAGAGGTGAGGACCCTAAGGCAAGGGAGAGGGGAAAAGTGAGGAGCTCGTAAGGACACAGACTATGCTCACTCTGGTGATCTCAATCCCTGCTGGTGGGTGAGAATCTCTCTAATCACAAGGGTCCCATCACCTAAGACAAGCAGGTGCCCACCCTAAGGGTGACCCCAGACAAGTAAGAAAACTGAATTAGAAATTTAAAATTTTCCCATAAAAAAAGAGGCCCAGATGGCTCCTCTGGTGAATTCTATCATATATTTTAAAAAGAAAAAATACCAATCCTTCACAAACTCTTTCAGAAATAGAGGCATATGCAACACTCCCTAACTCATTCTGTAAAGCTGGTATTACTGACCAAAGACATCACATGGAAAGGAAACTACAGAAAGTATCTCAAGTGAACACAGATGCAAAAATACTTAATATTAGCAAACCACATCTGGCAACATAAAAAAAGAATTATACACCATAACCAAGTGGAATTTATTCCAGGAATGCAATGTTGGATCAATATCTTAAAAATAAATTAATGTTATAACAATATTAACAGGCTAAAGAACAAAAACCACATCACCTCACAGATGCAGTAAAAGCATCTGATGAAATCTCACACCAGTTCATGACACAAACTCTCAAAAAACTAAGAACAGAATGAAACTTCCTTAATTTGGAAAAGGTACGGATGAAAAACCCACAAGTTAATATCAGATTGAATAGTGAGGACTGAAGGTTTTCCTCCTTAAGACTGAGAACAAGGCAAGGATGTCCACTTTTGCCACTTTCATTCAACACTGTACTGGATTTCTAGCCAGTGCAGTAAGAAAGGAAAAAAATTAAAGGCATCAGATTGGAAAGAAAGAAGTAAATGTCTTTATTTGCAGATGACATGATAATGTAGAAAATCTCAAGGAAGACACACATGAACATTTTTTTTAAATGATAAAACTAATAGATTGAGTTTAGACAAGTCATAGGATGTAAGATCAATAAACAAAAATCAATGGTATTTCTATATACTAGCACCAAAAAGTCTGAAAACAAGATTCAGCAAGCAATTCCATTCATAATAGCATAGAAATACGAACATTTTAACAAAAGGAGGGCAAGATTTATACACTGAAAATAACAAAACATTGCTAAGAGAAGTCAAGGAAGATCTAAATAAATGGACACAAATTCCATGTTCACAGTCTGGAAGACTTTATATTGTCAAGATGGCAATTTTCTTTTTTTTTTAATTTTTTTTTTTTTTTTTAAGACGGGGTTTCACCATATTGGTCAGGCTGGTCTTGAACACCTGACCTCAGGTGATCCGCCTGCCTCAGCCTCCCAAAGTGCTAGGATTACAGGCGTGAGCCACCGCGCCCAGCTAAGATGGCAATTTTCAAATTGATCTGTAAATTAAACACAATATCTATTTAAAACTTCAGAAGGCTTTTCTGTAGCAATTGATCATAAAAGTTACAGGAGAATCTGATCATAAAAGTTACACAGGAATGCAAAGTATCTAGAAAAGTCAAAACAATTTAGAAAAAGAACAAAGTTGAAGGCCTTGCATTACCTGATTTAAACTTTAAAGCCAGAGTAATCAATACCACACAATAATGGACAGGCACAGATCAATGGAACAGAATTAAGAGTTTAGAAATAAACCCTTGTATTTATGCCCAATTGATTCAGACAAACGTACCAAAGCAATTCAATGGGAAAAGATACTCTTTACAACAAATGGTGCTGGGACAAACGTACCAAAGCAATTCAATGGGAAAAGATACTCTTGACAGATGGTGCTAGGACAAATGGAAATCCACCCATGAAAAGATGAATTTAGATGCTTCCCTTACACCATACCCAAAAATTAACAGAAAGTGGATCACATACCTACATGTAAGAATAAAACAAGAAGACTTCAAAAAGATCTTAAGATACGACACCAAAGGCATGATCTACAAAAGAAATAACTGATACACTGAACTTCATCAAGTGAAAAACTTTTACAATTCAACCACCACCAAGAAACTGAAAAGAGTGCTTGTTAGTACAGTGGTGAATAGAAAAAAAAAGAGAAAGGATGGGTGCAGTGGCTCACACCTGTAATCCCAGCACTTCGGGAGGCTGAGGTGGGTGGATTACAGAGTCAGATCGAGACCATCCTGGCCAACACTGTAAAACTCTGTTTCTACGAAAAATACAAAAATTAGCTGGGCATGGTGATACAAGCCTGTAGTCCCAGCTACTTAGGAGGCTGAGGCAGGAGAATCACTTGAACCCGGGAGGCAGATGTTGCAGTGAGCCAAGATCATGCCACTGCACTCCAGCCTGGTGACAGATTGAGACTCCGTCTCAATAAAAAAAAAAAAAAAAAAAAAAGAGAGAGACAGACAAAAAACAAAAATGAAAATAAAAAGACAAGCCAAGACTGGGATATTTGCAAATCATATATTTGATAAATAAAGGATTTGTATCCAGAATATGTAAAACATTCTTACAACTCATTAACAAGACATGTGACCCAATTTAAAAATGGGCAAGAATTGAATAGGTATCTCACTAAAGATATACAAATAATTACCAATTACTATGAAAAAATGCTCAAAATCATTAGTTGTCAGAGAAATGCAAATTAACCACAAAGAAATGCCACTTAGCACCCACTAGAATGGCTACAATAGTCGAGCGCGGTGGCTCACGCCTGTAATCTTAGCACTTTGGGAGGCTGAGGTGGGTGGATTACCTGAGATCAGGAGTTCAAGACCAGCCTGGCCATCATGGTGAAACCCCATATTAAAAAAAAAAAAAGAATGGCTACAATAGAAAATAAAATCCCAGTGCTGGCAAGGATGTGGAGGAGCCTGAACCACTACATGTTGCTGGTGGAGATGTCAAGTGGCATAGCCACTTTGGAAAAGCTTGGCAGTTGCTTAAAAAAGTTAAACCTAAACCTACTACATGATCCCAGCAGTTTCACTCCTAGGAATCTCTCCAAGAGGAATGAAATATATGTCTACAAAGACTTATACATGAATGTTCATAGCAGTATTATTCATAACAGCCTCAAATTGGAAACAATATAAAATATCAACTGGCGAATGAACAAAATATGGTACATACATACAGTGGAATACAATTTAAAAACAATAAAAGGAACTATTGGTACATTCTACAATATGAATGAACTTCTAAATTATTCTAAAGTAGGATGCCAGACACAGAAGGCCACACATTGTATGATTCCACTTACATGAAATGTCTAGAATAGGAAAATCTATAGAGACAAAGTAAAATAGTGGTTGCCTGATGATGTGGGTGAAAAAGGGAATTAACTGGCCAGGCACGGTGGCTCACACCTGTAATCCAAGCGCTTTGGAGGCCAAGGTGGGTGGATCACCTGAGGTCGGGAGTTCAAGACCAGCCTGACTAACATGGTGAAACCCTATCTTTAAAAAAAAAAAAAAAAAAAAGGAATTAACTGCAAAGGGGATTAACTGAGTGATAGAAGTATTTTAAAACGAGATGGTGATAATGGCTGTACCACTCTGTACACTTAGTAAAAGTCATTGAGTTGAACACTTAAAATAAATGAACTTTAAGATATGTAAACTGTGCCTCAATAAAACTATTAAAAAATCAGTGATGTAAAAAGGAGGAAGACAAGGGAGGCATAATTAGGTGACATTTGAATGTAGATATACCTGATTGTTCCTAAGTTCTTCAAGAAGCTATTGTTGAGCCTCTTCTTCATATCCAGTCCGGGGTCTACAGTGACAGTCTCACAGAGCTCACCACATAGCAGGTAAAACAGGCAAACAGGCCACTGCATGGTAGGATACAGCCAAGGGCCAGCACAGCAGACAGAGGAGCACCATGCCGATCAGAGACATTTTCATGAAGGTGACATCTAAGTTGAGACCCTGAAGATTGTTGCTGGGCAGCTAAGAGGGAAGAAGTGTCAATTTCACAGTGACTTTCTATGCCATGCTATAAATTTTAGGTTTTATGAACTGCAAAACTAGGCTGGGCACGGTGGCTCATACCTGTAATCTCAACACTTAGGGAGGTTTGCTTGAAGCCAGGAGTTCAAGGCTGCAGTGAGCAATGCTGTGTACTGTTATTATGAGTAGCAATAAAAAGCAGCAGTGCCGGACTTTGGGGTGAAACGGAGTGGGCTCTGCTGCTGGTCGTGAGGGGAAAGGAGTCCGAAGAACAGAAAGAAAGAAAGAAAAAAAAATGGCAAGTCAGGCAGCTGAGTCTAGCCTGACTTACCAGTACACTCTTCACCCATGGGGCTCTTTGGCTCTAGTCAAGCGGGCGTAGGTTACATGGAAAGGGCTGCTTTACTTTACAAGCATCTGGCCTTTCTCCCAAGAAAGAGACCCCCAAATAGTCTGGCTACGTTTTTTAGCACAAAGGCACCTGCTTCTACACTCTTCCCCTTGCTGCCCAGTCTGCTTCTCCAAGATCTATGACGGTGTTGGGAGGAACGCTGCTCCCTCCACAGGTGGAAGACACTGCTGCCCTTAGGCAGACTGGACTGTGAGTGTGGAGATCTGGTCTCAATTTCACACAATACCACTGGTTAGCTGGAGTCAGGCAAATTACTTGGCGCTTCTGAGGCAGTTTCCTTACGCCAAAATGTTACCTGCTCCGTGGGGATTACTGAGGACCACGTGAGAATCAACCAACACAGAGTGTTTATATGCAAGACATGTCCTGGGTGTGTGCGGAAGTGATATGCCTTCCAAAAACTTAAAAAAATAAAGTTGCCATCAAGTCTCTCACGGACAAGACTGACCACAAGCTGACTTTTGGAAAAGTGTGACTGAAGAGTTTCCCAACAGACAAAACCACAGTAACCAGAATGTAATCTTGGAAGGGCAGATCTAGAATGCAGCTGTATTTGAGGAAGTGGAAACTGAAGACGGGAGTATAGTTCTCACACTGAAGAGTGTGCAAATCACCAAGGAAACTTGCTCACTGAGCTCCACCGCAGCCCTAGGGAACCTGTCTCTAGAGAGGGACTTAGGAACAAACCTGTGTTTTAAACATTTTCCAGTGATTTTTTTTTTTTTTTTTTTTGAGACGGAGTTTAGCTCTTGTTACCCAGGCTGGAGTGCAGTGGCACGACCTCGGCTCACCGCAACCTCCGCCTCCTGGGTTCAAGCAATTCTCCTGCCTCAGCCTCCCGAGTAGCTGGGACTACAGGCACATGCCACCATGCCCAGCTAATTTTTGTATTTTTAGAAGAGACGGGGTTTCACCATGTTGACCAGGATGGTCTCGATCTCTTGACCTCGTGATCCACCCGCCTCGGCCTCCCGAAGTGCTGGGATTACAGGCGTGAGCCACCGCGCCCGGCTC
>PVKV010038159.1:0-14161 GCA_004027835.1 Alouatta palliata
CACCCATCCATCCATCCATTCATTCACTCATCCATCCATCCACCCATCCATCCATTCACCCATCTATCCATCCACTCATCCATCCATCCACCCATCCATCCATTCACTCATCCATCCATCTATCCATATATCTTCATCTGTGTCCATGCGTCTGTGTATCCATGTTTCTAAACCTTTATCTGTTCCAGTGCCTGTATGTCCATAGGCCTGTGTCCACACGTCATATGTGTGCGCCTACAAGTCTCTGTCCTCATGACCATGTGTCTGTGTCCCTATGTCCTGGCATAAATGACCATACCTCCCTGTCCCTGAGTCCAGGTGTAGGCCCCTGGGCTCCATATCTGCTTTCCTGCACAGTCCCCACCCTCAGGGCTGACAAGGATTCCAGCACCCAGGACCCCAGCCCCATCTATGCTGAGGGACACCCTGCTGAGCAGACCCTGTCCTTGCCCTCCTCCAGGGAGGACCCGTGGCGTGTGGCGAAGATGGTCAAGTCCTACCTGCAGCAGCACAACATCCCACAGCGGGAGGTAGTCGACACCACTGGCCTCAACCAGTCCCACCTGTCCCAACACCTCAACAAGGGCACTCCCATGAAGACACAGAAGCGGGCCGCCCTGTACACCTGGTATGTCCGCAAGCAGCGAGAGGTGGCACAGCGTAAGTAATGACCCCACCCCGCGTCTTCCCCGGCAGGGCCCAGGGCTCTCCTCTAACTCATAGGTAGGGGCTGGAAACTTCAACATCCCCATTATGCAGACAGGTAGATGGAAAGGAAGGCAGTGGGATTCAACCTGCATTTATCACCTATTTTGCACCGGGCACTCTGTGGGACAGGAGTAGGCTTGGTCCAGAACATCCAAAGATGGATGAACTGGGTCCCTGCTTTCTTTTCTTTTCTTTCTTTCTTTCTTGTTTTTTTGAGATGGCATTTTTGCTCTTGTTGCCCAGGCTGGAGTGCAATGGTGCGACCTCAGCTCACTGCAACCTCCGTCTTCCAGGTTCAAGAGATTCTCCTGCCTCAGCCTCCAGAGTAGCTGGAATTTCAGGCGTGTGCCACCATGCCTGGCTAATTTATATTTTTAGAGACGGGGTTTCACCATGTTGGCCAGGCTGGTCTCGAACTCCTGACATCAGGTGATCCATTGGTGTTGGCCTCCTGAAGTGCTGGGATTACAGGCGTGAGCCACCGCGCTCAGCCTGGGTCCCTGCCATCTAAGAGCCGATGGTTAGTTAAGTGGGGAAGGGGGAGAAAAGGTCGTTATGATCCAGTGAGACATGTATTAGAATGGGACAGCAGCAGCAGCAACAGCAATAATGGCTACTATTTATCAAGCATTTTTTGGGGTGCCTGATCCAGTGCAGAGTATTGCGCAAAGCATTTCAGGGTGCTGAGCTGACTGTCGATGGGGGAGTAATCTGTTCTTCCTCAGGGAGCAGAGGTATCAGGAGGGCTCTCATTGTAAATATGACCTTTAAGTCTTAAAAAGGGAGTTGAATTTTGACCCATGGAGATGCAGGGAAGGGTGTTTCAGGCAGAAAGAACAGCATCAGTAAAGGCTCAGAGGCGAGGTCTATGCTCAGGAAATCCTCCACTGCAAACTCAGGAAGATCTGGGAGCCCAATACTCAGGGAATGGTGAGTTTTCTTACCCAGGCCTCATACCCCACCAAAACCCAAGTGCACTCTCACCTTTCAACCTCCATCTGTGTGTACGTTTTTTTTTTTTTGACATTTCTTTTATTAATTATCCAGGTTTTTTAAAAAAAGGAAATAGCCATGCATGGTGGGTGGGCTACAATCTCAGCTACTTGGGAGGTTGAGGTGGGAGGACTGCTTGAGACCACGGGTTTGAGTCCAACCTGGGCAATATGGCAAGATTCCTCCTCTAAAAAAGAAAGAAAGGAAAGAAAGGGAAGATAGGAAGAAAGGAAGGGAGGGAGGCAGGAAGGGAGGGAAGGAGGGAAAGTAAAGGAAAGAAAGAAAGAAAGAAAGAATGAGAGAAAGAAAGGTAATATACATTTGGTTACAAAAACTAAGATAAACAGAATTTATAAGAAAAAACTAGATGTCTTTCCCCTAAAGCAGTCGCTGGAATTCCCGGACTGTTGTATATCCTTCCAGAGGTATTTTCTGCATACAGTAGCAATAGATGTGTTATTTTCTTGCTCTTTTTCTGATTAATGGGAACATACTAGACACACTATCTGCACCTTCTGTTTTGCCTCTTGGAAATAAAACTTGTACATCTTTCCATGTTGGCACTGAGAGACCTGTTGATCTCATTCTTTATAAGGGCTGCTGGCTGTTATTTAACTGGCCATCTACTGAAGGACTTTTAGGGTTTTTACAATCTGTGAATACAACCAACAGCAGCAAAAAATATCCTTATTTATGTAAGTGTATGTTCGCATGTGACTGTGTCTATAGGGTAAATTTCTAGAAGTGGAATGCCGGAACACAGAGTGATACTTTAAAATCTTTGGTACATACTGGCACAGTTCCTTCCAAAGAAGTTATGTCAATTTACACATCCACCAACAGTGAAAAATCACTGTTGAAAAAAAAAATGTATGCAGGCTAGGTGCGATGGGTCATGCCTGTAATCCCAGCACTAGGGGAGGCCAAGGCGGGCGGATCACTTGAGGCCAGGAGTTTGAGATCAGCCTGGCGAACATGGTGTAACCCCATCTTAACTAAAAATACGAAAATTAGCTGGGTATGGTGGTGCTCGCCTGTAATCTCAGCTACTCAGGAGGCTGAGACATGAGAATCACTTGAACCCGGGAAGCGGAGGTTGCAGTGAGCCAGGATCACACCACTGCACTCCAACCTGGGTGACAGAGGGAGACTCCGTCTCAAAAATAAACAAGTAAATACAAAATAATGTATGTAATAGACAGCTCCAATCCTTACTCTATAGCTACCCCTTATCCCAGTTACGGGGGGTGTTCACACTCTACTGCGCTGTAATACACACTTGGAAAAACAGTACATTTTAATACTATTTTAATTTGTATGAGAAGAAACAATAAAGATTTATTTTGAAAATCTGTTAGAACTAGATTTAGTTTCTGAAAAAAATAGAGCCTTCTCCTAAAACCATCACTGGAAGAAATTTTACAGTATTCAATAAGATACACTAAAATTTTTCTTTTTATTTATTTATTTATTTATTTATTTATTTTTTTGAGACGAGGTTTCACTGTGTTGGCCAGGATGATCTCGATTTCTTGACCTCATGATCCACCCGCCTCAGCCTCCCAAAGTGCTGGGATTACAGGCGTGAGCCACCGCGCCCGGCCTGCGTTAAAAAATTTCTAACAGAAACATCATCAAGGACTTCAGCCTAGAGCCGAGAACAGAGATGCAAACTGTGGCCCGAGTAGCTTTCCCTGGGGGATTTTTAGAGAAATTAGAGAATTTGAGATGCAGAGTCAATTTATGACTGAAGTATTAGAACTCTTTCAGTAACAAGGGATAGAACCCCAACTCAAACTGATTTAAACAGAAAAGGGAACATATTGACTCATGCACGTAAGGAGTCCAGGGCTGCTTCAGGCATGGCTAGATCAAGGTGCTCAAATGAGGTTCATGCAGCCTTTCTTGACTCTGTTTTCTTTTATGTTGGTTTCATTCTCAGACAGTCTCTCCTTATATAGGCAAAGATGGGTTCTGGAGGCCCTGGGCTGCTGTCCTACTAGCTTAGCAACCGCTGAAGGAAAAGAGCTCCTCTTTTCAGCTATTTTCAGTTGAATGACTCTTTTTCTACTTCACAATGTAAACTTTTATTTATTTATGTTTTGACATGAGGTCTTGCCATGTTGCCTAGGCTGGTTTTGAACTTCTGTGCTCAAGTGACACTCCTGCCCCAGCCTCTTGAGTAGCTGGGATGGCAGGCACGCACCACTGTGCCTGCTATAATATAAACTTTTTTTTTTTTTTTGAGACAGTCTCGCTCTGTTGCCCAGGTTGAAGTGCAGTGGCACAATCTCGCCTCACTGCAACCTCCCCCTCCCAGCACTCTGAGCCTCAGCTTCCTCATCTGTAAAATGGGGACAGTAAATGTGCCAAATCAGAACAAATGCTAATGCTTACCTGCAGTCTTGTATTGAGACGGATTGTGAGATTATATCTTGGGTTGGTAGGAAAGCATTCAGGGATTGATTAGTGATGTCTGCCTTGGACACAGGTTAAGAAAGTGATGGCATATGCGCTGTGTGTCTGTCATCATTGGATTAGATGATTTCTAAGTTCTAGCTGTCAGCTCCTCTGGTTCAGCACCCTGGCAACGAGAAAGCATCAAGGGCATGGTCAGGGGAACTGAATGGGAAGGTGAGAGTGGCCAGTAGCCCACTCATGGCTTTCTGTGCCTACAGAGTTCACCCATGCAGGGCAGGGAGGGCTGATTGAAGAGCCTACAGGTGATGAGCTACCAACCAAGAAGGGGCGGAGGAACCGTTTCAAGTGGGGCCCAGCATCGCAGCAGATCCTGTTCCAGGCCTATGAGAGGCAGAAGAACCCGAGCAAGGAGGAGCGAGAGACGCTGGTGGAGGAGTGCAACAGGTGGAAGGGCGGGCGGGAAACAGTGCTGGTTTGATCTGGGCTGAGGCAAGGCCAGGGAAGCGGAAGGGGACTCTAGGTCCTGGAAGAGGCTGTCCAGTCACTGAGAACTCCTGATGCTGGCTTAGCCTGGCCCAGAGAACTGAGAATACTTGAAGCTAACCCCATTCCTAGCAGCCCCCCTGCACCCTGTACACCAAGCTACCCCTTCCATGGACACTCACCTAATTTTATTCCCTCTACACTCCTATGACTGGTGGTTTTTTTTGTTGTTGTTGTTTTGTTTTGTTTTTTAATTTGAGATGGAGTTTCACTCTTGTCTCCCAGGCTGGAGTGCAATGGGGCGACCTTGGCTCACTGCAGCCTCCACCTCCCATGTTCAAACAATTCTCCTTCCTCAGCCTCCCAAGCAGCTGGGATTATAGGCGCCCACCACCATGCCTGGCTAATTTTTGTATTTTTAGTAGAGACAGGATTTTGCCATGTTGGCCAGGCTGGTCCCAAACTTCTGACCTCAAGTGATCCACTCGCCTCGGCCTCCCAAAGTGCTGGGATGACAGGCATGAGCCGCCTGGCCAATCCTATGGCTGTTTTGCTCACTTTATGAATGGAGAGACTGAGGTCAGAGAGGCTATCACTTGCCCAAGGTCACACAGCAGAACTCGCCTTGTAACCCAGATCTGCCAGCCTCAAACCCGCAGGCAGAGCTCAGCTTCTCAGAACCTTTGCTCTCATGCCCAGGAGAGGGTTCCTCTGAGCCTGGCCTGGAGGCTCATGGGTGGCTATTTCTGCAGGGCGGAATGCATCCAGAGGGGGGTGTCCCCATCACAGGCACAGGGGCTGGGCTCCAATCTCGTCACAGAGGTGCGTGTCTACAACTGGTTTGCCAACCGGCGCAAAGAGGAAGCCTTCCGGCACAAGCTGGCCATGGACACATATAGCGGGCCCCCACCAGGGCCAGGCCCGGGACCTGCGCTGCCTGCTCACAGCTCCCCTGGCCTGCCCCCACCCGCTCTCTCCCCCAGTAAGGTCCATGGTGAGTGGTATGTGGGGACAGGGGACATGTGGGTAGGTGGGTGGGTTGGGGAGGACTGTCCCACTGACAGCACTCACCTAAACCTCTTAGCACTTCCGTTGGGTTCTATTCCATTCCTGCCACTCTTATCACTCTACTTCACTCTGTTCCTTCATCCATTCCGCTCTATCTCCATTCCATTCACTCTACTCCTTTCCACTCTCTTCACTCCATCCTATTCCACTCCATCCACTACAATGAACCCCATTCCATTCATGTCACTCCATTCACTCCATTCACTTCCACTCCATTCCATCTATACCATTCCCCACCACTCTATTCACATACTCCATCCAACTTCATTCCATCCACTACAATTAACCCCATTCCATTCACGCCACTCCATTCACTCCATTCAACTCCACTCCATTCCATCTACTCCATCCACTCCACTCCATCCATTCCATCCAACTTCATTCCTTCCACTCCATTCAACACCACTCCATCCAGCACCACTCCATCCACTCCATACTCCACTGTATCCACCCAACTCTATCCACTTCATCCACTACATTCAACTCCACTCCATCCACTCCACTCCATCTACTACAATCAACTCCACTCCATCCACTCCACTCCATCTACTACAATCAACTCCACGCCATCCACTCCTTTTAGCCCGACTCCATCACTTCAACTCCACTCCATCCACTCCATACTCCACTGTAACCACCCAACTCTATCCACTTCATCCACTACATTCAACTCCACTCCATCCACTCCACTCCATCCACTCCTTTTAGCCCGACTCCATCACTTCAACTCCACTCCATCCACTCCACTCCATCCACTCCTTTTAGCCCGACTCCATCACTTCAACTCCACTCCATCCACTCCACTCCACCCACTCCATCCACTGCATTCCATCCAACTCCATTAGATTCCACTGCATCCACTCCACCCATCTGACCACCCACTCTACCCACTCTTCTCTCCACTCCTCTCTCCTCCATACCACTTTATTCTACCTGTCCAAGCACTCATCATCATCCACTCTATACCATCCCCTCCACTCCATTCACAAACTCCATCCATTCCACTCTACTCCATCCCCTCCACGCTAGCCACTCCATTTATTCCACTCCACTCCACTCCACGCTATTCCTCACCATTCCATCCACTCTACCCTACACCATTCCACTTCACTCTATTCCTCCCCACCCACCCTCTCCACCCTTTACCACTCCAGTGGACCCATTCCACTTGATTCCACTCGTTCCACTCAACTCCATCTATTGTACTCCACACCATCCACTTTGCTTCTTATGGTTCCACTCAATTCAGCCTAACTCGATTTGGGTTACTTCAATACATTCATTTCAGATCGTATCAATTCAATTCATTTCAATTTAACTAAATTCAGTTAAATTCAGTTCAGTTGTCTTTTACTGAGCACCTACCGCATGAAGAGGCATAGCACTAGGCAGTGGGGGGAATGGAGCTAATAAATGCAGTCCCAGCCTTCAAGGAACTGGGAGCAGCTGACCCAGGGCTTGGCACAAGGGAGAAGCACAGCGTCTGCTGGCTGTATAAAGACAGACAGGCAGCTGGCCTAAGCACACGGATGTCGTTAGAAGTGAGGCGGGCTAGGGGGCAGGGGAGGGCCGGGAAGTGGGTGCAGGGGCTGGACACTGCTTCCCCTCCAGGTGTGCGCTATGGACAGCCTGCAACCAGTGAGACTGCAGAAGTGCCCTCAAGCAGCGGCGGTCCCTTAGTGACAGTGTCTACACCCCTGCACCAAGTGTCCCCCACAGGCCTGGAGCCCAGCCACAGCCTCCTGAGCACGGAAGCCAAGCTGGTGAGTGTCCCTGCCTGTAGGAAAAATCCAACCTCATCTTTCCTTGGCAGGGAGATTCCCGAGCAGTGCCAAGGGAGGCCCTATGGGGCTGGGACACCACCCCTGCCCCCAACTCAGGTCAGCTTCCCCTCGTAGGTCTCAGCAACTGGGGGCCCACTCCCCCCTGTCAGCACCCTGACAGCACTGCACAGCTTGGAGCAGACATCCCCAGGCCTCAACCAGCAGCCCCAGAACCTCATCATGGCCTCACTTCCTGGGGTCATGACCATTGGGCCTGGTGAGCCCGCCTCCCTGGGTCCCGCATTCACCAACACAGGTGCCTCCACCCTGGTCATTGGTAAGCTGGTGGGGACAGGTGGGCACCTGGGTGGGAGGCTCATGGGACAACCACAGGATCCAGGAGCTGGAAGAGCCAGTGGGACTCACTCATTCATTCATTCATTCAACATGTATTTATCCAATGCCTACTCTGGACCAGGCACTGTGCTACATCAGAGATACCTGATTGAACCAAACAGACCAAAATCTCAGCAACTCAAGTGGGGAGGCAGGCAGAAGGCCTAATACATCAATTCTGTGGTTCCTCAGAAGGTGAAGGGTCTATGCAAATCACAGCAGGGTAAGGGGACTGATTTTTTAAAAAATATCTTTTAGCATTATTTTTTCCTCTTTTATCACAAATCCCCTGCAGGCTAGAGGATTTGTTTTCTAAGTTTTTTGTTTTATGAAGAAAAATTAAGCCCAGAAATCCTTTATTTGCAGGTACAATTATGCAGAAGCCCAGAACATAACATAGATAGGGAGCTGCTGAGAGAGGGGAGCAGAGTGCTAACCCCAGGGCCTTGGCACTGCTGTGGAACCCCAGGGCTCCAGGGAACCCCAGTTTGATGATTTTTGAACAAGTCACTGACTGCCTCTCCCACCAGCCTAGATAAGGAGCTAGAGGCTCACACAGAGGGGATGACTTTCCAGGGCCACTTAAATTAGTGGCAGGTCCCAGTGGAGGGCTGTTTCCTGACCACACTGCCCCCTCCTCCAACCCATGGGTTCTAGGAGGGAGAGGTGGTGCCCCTAGGAGGCCTGGTGGTGGGGGGTGGGATGTAACTGGGGAGCCCAGCTGATTCCCACCGCTTCCACTCCAGGCTTGGCCTCCACTCAGGCACAGAGTGTGCCAGTCATCAACAGCATGGGCAGCAGCCTGACCACCCTGCAACCTGTCCAGTTCTCCCAGCCACTGCACCCCTCCTACCAGCAACCGCTCATGCCACCTGTGCAGAGCCACGTGACCCCGAGCCCCTTCATGGCCACCATGGCCCAGCTGCAGAACCCCCACGGTGAGCCCCCTGTGCCCCACGCAGGGGGAAATGACACAGATTGGCTGTCCATGGATGCAGGGGAAGGGGGTGCCTGGCAAGGGTTGTGGTCTGAGTGTGTCTCCGGGACAAGTGTGTTTCTGTGATTGAGGGTGCCTGCAGGCCAGTGTGTTCCCGTGTTCATGCGTGTATCTGTGTGTGTGTGTACATGTCTGTGGGCAGATCCCTAGTGCGTGTCTGGGTGTTTCTCAGCTATGCATGCATTTGAGGGTGCATGCCCGTGTTTCTCTGAAACTCTTAGGGCCATATCAATTTCAGAATCCACTATTCAGATTTTAGAAAGGTAATGTGGGGCCAGGTATGGTAACTCACACCTGTAATCCCAGCACCTTGGGAGGCCAAAACTGGTGGATCACTTGAGATCAGGAGATTGAGACCAGCCTGGCCAACATGGTGAAACCCCATCTCTACTAAAAGTACAAAAATTAATCAGGTATGGAGGCATGTGCCTGTAGTCCCAGCTACTCGGGAGGCTGAGGCAGGAGAATCGCCTGAACCCGGGAGGCGGAGGTTGCAGTGAGCCGAGATTGCCCCACTGCACTCCAGCCTGGGCGACAGAGCAAGACTCTGTCTCAAAAAAAAGGCTCACGAAGGCTCACACCTGTAATCCCATCTGAGGAGGGCGGATCACCTAAGGTAAGGAGTTCTAGACCAGCCTGGCCAAGATGGTGAAACCCCGTCTCTACTCCAGCCTGGGAGTACAGGGTGAGACTCCATCTCAAAAAAAAAAGTAATCTGATGGATATGCCAGCTATCAGGTAACACTCCCAGCAGGGTTTGGGACAGACCCTGTGATCAAGCAATGCTATTTCTGCAGCCAAAGGCAGGATTTCCACAAAGCAGGTTCAACACACACATAACCTCATGTGAAGTTCAGGTTGGGTTTGCCACCAAATGAGCTCTAGTGCCAACCTTAAGGACATCTTTTGGTTTCAAAACCTTTTTCGAATTTGGGACTGGGTTAAGAGGTTTTGGACCTGTATATTTCTTTGTGTGTTCGTGGTTGAGAGTGTATGTATTTAAGTGTGTTATGTTTTTATATGAGTGACTGTGAGAATATGTGGTTTATGTGTGTTTTGCTAGTGTCTGTGTGCCTCTTGTGGGGTCTATGTGTCTCCTGTGGGGTGGGTGGGGGTGCTGTAGGCAAGACATGGGGTTATATTTGGAGAGGTGGCCTGGAGATGGAGGTATGGCTGTCCTCTGCCTTGTTCTTTGACAGGGGCCACCTGCTTTTCTTCTAAACTACACCAGCATCTGCACTTAGTACATAGCACTTGCGTTTAGTACAGTAGCACCTGCACTTAGTACATAGCACCTGTGTTTAGTATAGTGGCACCTGCGCTTAGTACATAGCACCTGTGTTTAGTATGGTAATACCTGTGCTTAGTACATAGTGCCTGCATTTAATACAGCAGCACCTGCACCCACACCTCCCGTTCCCTTTCATACCTGCTGTCTCCAGGTGACAAGAGGAGCTGGAGTTGGTTCCTGGCCTCCTCCAGGCTCCCCCGCATCAATCCCAGCTGAGCAGGCCTCTGTAATGGGGAGAGGGTCTGTCCCTCTATCTGGAGCCCCCAGTTTTGAAAATCAGCCCTGGATCTCCAACCGCTGCCCAGTCTGGCCGTTCAGCAAGGCCCCACGCCCCTCTTTCCCCAGTCTTGAGGCCTGGGTCGGGGGCTGTCGAGGCTGTCAGACACGTCTGCCATGTCTGCCCTCTCTCCCCTGCGGCCAGCCCTCTACAGCCACAAGCCCGAGGTGGCCCAGTACACGCACACGGGCCTGCTCCCGCAGACCATGCTCATCACCGACACCACCAACCTGAGCGCCCTGGCCAGCCTCACGCCCACCAAGCAGGTAAGGCCCAGGGCTGCCGCTCTCCCTCGCCTGAACCAGAGCCCCTCACCGCCACACCCCCGGGGCTCAGGGGTCTGCTCTGCTCCCCCAGGTCTTCACCTCAGACACCGAGGCCTCCAGTGAGTCCGGGCTTCACACGCCAGCCTCTCAGGCCACCACCCTCCACGTCCCCAGCCAGGACCCTGCTGGCATTCAGCACCTGCAGCCCGCCCACCGGCTCAGCGCCAGCCCCACGAGTGAGAGGCCCTGGCCCCGCCCCATCCCTTGCTGGCCCCGCCCCTCCCGTGTTGGTCCCGCCCCTTTCGTTGCTGTCGCCGTTGCTATCCCCGTCGCTGTGGGGCAGTGCATGCAGCAGGCCTAGGGCTGCCGTGAGGACGCCCCGGCAGGCATGGGGTGTGGGGTGAGGTGGGGTTCCCGCCTCCCAGACACGGCCTGTGCGCCCATGAAGCCCAAAAGGCACGGAGACCCCAGGAAGATGGGCCCACCTTACAGGAACATCTCAGGGACTAGGTTGAGGACAAAGATGAAGTAATTGTTAGAGGCAGCGGCGGGTGACGATAAGGACCAGGTCTGTGAGCCAGAAGCGACTCTTTCACACGTTTGGTTTGGCTTGGCTCAGGGGTGAACATTCTTTGAAATTTGTTGCCAACATTTCAAAATCAGGAATTTTCACATAGAAATCCAGATTTCCAGCATCTTTTGGAAAACTGGAAAAATTCATATTCCCACATAACAGCTCACCAGGCCCCACTGCATCCACTCACATCGGCTCCAATGACCCCTGGCAGAGGGTCACTGGAGTTTCTCATCTATGATGTCATTGTCAGGAGTGGCCATTTGGAGCCAGGTGGCTGGCTCTGCACCTGCCTTTATGCAAGTCGCCGCTTTCTCTAAGGTTCCTGGCCCCAGCCCTGGCAGCCGTCATGACAGCCACTGAGGGCATTCTGTGTCCCGGCTCCATGCTTCACCTCGGGAGGCGTGTGCACAATCACCCCCATTTTACGGATGAGAACGTGGACACTTGAGGAGGGGAGGGACTTGCCTCGTCTCCCACAGCTACCAGACAGCAGGGCCAGGACTCGAACCCAGGTCCAACCTCAAAGCCCATTCTCTTAACCATTTCCATCAGTCAGGGTTCTCCAGAAACACAGAACCAATAGATTGACTTGAAGGACTTGGCTGGAGACTGTGGGGGCTGCCTAGCCTGAAATCTGTTGCTGGGAACTCCCTTGAGAGACAGTTCTGCAGCCTTGAGGCAGAATTCTTCCTTCTCTGGGAAACCCGTTTTTGCTCTTACGGCCTTCGGCTGATGGAGGAGGCCCACCCATATTTTCAGGGTAAACTTCTTTACGCAAAGCCAACTGCTTGCGGCGTTAACCACATCTACAAAGCACCTGCATTCACAGCAGCACTTAGATGAGCGTTTGACTCAGCCTCACCAAGCCAGCATGTTCACATTGCCTGCCCCGGCATCTCACCAGGGCTTCTCCAGCGTTCCCACTAAGATGTACAGAGGCCACGCCCTGGGTGGCCCCGGAGCCTGGCTGGGAGGCTCCCCTTATTAAGAACTGAGGGTAGAGGTTTGACTTTGGGGTTCCTGTTATCTGCTGTGATCCAGGAGGTGTGGCCCTGCCTCCCTGTCCCGAGTATCCCTGGGGCAGGTGGGGTGGGTCGGGGTGCCTGTGCGCAGCCAGCAGCCTCGTTTGCCTCTACAGTGTCCTCCAGCAGCCTGGTGCTGTACCAGAGCTCAGACTCCAGCAACGGTCACAGCCACCTGCTACCGTCCAACCATAGCGTCATCGAGACCTTCATCTCCACGCAGATGGCCTCTTCCTCCCAGTAACCACAGCGCCTGGGCCCTGGAGCTTGTACTGCCTGCCTGGGGGGCAATGAGGGCAGCAGCCAGCCCTGCCTGGAGGACCTGAGCCTGCCGGGCTCCTGCTGCCCTTCCTGGAGAGCTGTGCCTCGCTCCCCGCTTTGCTGTGACACATCAGAAAGGGAGGGCTCCAAGGTGCCCCAACCTGCAGAGGGCTGCTCGGGTTGCACACGAGGGGGCCATGGAGAGCGTGAGCACAGCCTGTTCCTGGCAGATGGAAGGACTGTCCCTGCTGCTTGGGATACGAAGGGGGCAGCCTGTGACTTGGGCACCCCCAGCCTGGGCCTGTGGAGAGCCCTGGGACCCCTACACCATTCTGGCAGCCACACTTCTCAGGACACAGGCCTGTGTAGCTGTGACCTGCTGAGCTCTGAGTGGCCCTGGGTCAGCGTGGCCTCGTTCTGTCACCTATGCATCCACAGGGCCACTCCATCCCGCCCCCACTCCTTCCAGCTAGGGACCCACATGCCCTTTGTACTGACCCCGTCATCTACTCACATAGGCATTTCCTGGGTGGCTACCCTGTGCCAGGGCCTGGGGCTCCAATGCCCACGCCCAGGGGTGCTGAAGCTAACAGGGAAGGTAGGCAGGGTCTCCCAGCTTCCCTGGTCCCCAGCAATTCCCTCTCCTGGGCCCCATGACCTCCAGCTTTCCTGGATATCAGTTCCCAAGAGCATCATGCCCCTGAGGCCAGCCCCGCCTCCTGCCTCTACCGGGAAGGCTGTTTCAGAGCTGGGAAGTCGTCCTTACTCCTGTGGGAGCCTTGTGACCCGTGCCAAGTCCAGGTCCTATGGGGCAGCTCCTGTCTCAAGGGTCCTGCAGACCCTGCCCTTGTTTAGGGGAGAAGCTGCTGAGCTCAGAAGGCAGCAAGGCCCAAGCAGCTGGCCAGGCTGAGGTGCCCAGAAGAAAGAAGTGACCCCAGGGCAGAGGAGCTACCTGTGTGAACAGGACTAAGCTCAGGAGCCCAGGGCCCTGGCTGGCTGAGAGGGCACTTCGCAGCCACCAGAGGAGTCCGAGGTCCTGAGCACCACCAGGAGGGACACAGGAGCCTGTGAAGCCCAGGCAAGCATGGCTCCGTTGTCTCTGCGCCTGCTGCTGAGAACCTGGTCCTCGAAGCGCCACCGCCACCCTGGGATTCAGGAGAAGGCCTGGGCGACCGGGCAGCCCTGCAGCTTGTAGCCAGCTGGGGTGAGCGGCACGTTTATTTAACTTTTAGTAAAGTCAAGGAGAAATGCGGTGGAAACATCTTGCTTGTCCACAAATCATTCGGGGGGAGTTTGGGCAGGTAGAGGGAGGTGGAGGCTGGCCAGGGGCCCACAAAGACGAGACGGGCGCCAGTACCCACTTTCACACCTGGCTCTGCTTTTCTGGCTCTGCTGAGACTCTGATGTTGAAGCCAGATTTTACCCTAACTTAGAGCTACTTTTTTTTTTTTTTTTTTGAGACGGAGTTTCGCTCGTTACCCAGGCTGGAGTGCAATGGCGCGATCTCGGCTCACCGCAACCTCCGCCTCCTGGGTTCAAGCAATTCTCCTGCCTCAGCCTCCCGAGTAGCTGGGACTACAGGCACATGCCACCATGCCCAGCTAATTTTTGTATTTTTAGTAGAGACGGGGTTTCACC
>PVKV010038160.1:0-14159 GCA_004027835.1 Alouatta palliata
GTTTGAATCTAGAGTTACAGTTCCAGAGTGCTTCCTCCCCTCACCCCTACGTTTGAATCTAGAGTTACAGTTCCAGAGCACTTCCTCCCCTCACCCCTACGTTTGAATCAAGAGTTACAGTTCCAGAGCGCTTCCTCCCCTCACCCCCACACGCTGCACGTGTTTGAATCTAGAGTTACAGTTCCAGAGCCCTTCCTCCCCTCACCCCCACACGCTGCACGTGGCACATCTACTGCGTCAACTTTTGAAGCAAAAGAAATTCTAGGGCTTTGTAGAGCAGATTGAAAACCACCAAGTTAAAGTAATCCTGAAAATAAGCACCAGCCCAAGTACCTAGGTACTTAAACAAACAAAAAATTAAGGAACCTTAAGAAAGAGAACAGTTTTTTTTAGTCTTTGATGTTAAGACTTTTCATTTTGTGATAGAAATGGGACTAAAGGGAATAGAAAAGGGTTAACATTTCTGAAGTGCTGTTTAGTACTTTACATACGAGAACCTGAGTATATTTTCTTCCACATTAAAATATAGTAACTTCCAGCCTAGGCAACACAATGAGACCTGTCTCTACAAAAAAAATTTTATAAAAATTAGCTGGGCGTGGTGGTGCATACCTGTGGTCCTCACTACATAGGAGGTAAGAGAATTGCTTGAGCTTGGGAGGCCAAGGCTACAGTGAGCCATGACTGTGCCACTATACTCCAGCCTGGGCAAGAGGGGGAGACCCTGTCTCAAAAACTACAAAATAAAATAAAATAAAATATAAAATATTAATGTAGGAAACATTAATAAAGTGTGATTAGCATTCATTTAGCAAATATTTATCAGTCTCCACTGTGTACCAGGTACTAAACATAATGTGATAAACAAAACAAAGCTGTCATGGAGCTTATAATGGTTGGGGAGATAGATAATAAGGAAGCAAACAGCCACAATAAAATGTGGAAGACTGAGAAAAAAATTAACTGGAGGGCTATAGTCGTGGATCTACTTTAATATAGTAGTCAGGGAAAGCTTCACTAAGGAGAGTCTACTTGAGTGGATGAGAAGGAACCGGCTGGGCATGGTGGCTCCTATTGTAATCCCAACTTGGGAGCTATAGGCAGGCAGATCACTTGAGCCGAGGAGTTCTAGACCAGCCTGGGCAATACAGTGAAACGCCATCTGTATAAAAAAATAAATAAAAAATAAATTAGCCAAGCCTGATAGCACGCCTGTAGTCCCAGCTACTCAGGAGGCTGAGGTGGGAGGGTGAGCCCCGGAGGTCAAGGCTGCAGAGGATGTGCTAAGCTATATCATACCACTATACTCCAGCTTGGGGGAGAGAGCAAGATCCTATCTCAAAAAAAAGAGATGGAAGCAAAGAGCTGGGGAAAGAGATTCCTGGCAGAGTACATAAGACCCCAGAAGCAGGAAACTGGGGCCATGGAGCGGTGAGGCAGAGGAGGGACACTGATGAGCAGAGTCAGACTATGCCAGGTGTCTCCCCGTAAGCCAGGTTAACAATAGAGATTGTGTTGCAAGCCCAGTGAGAAGCTCTTGAGAGGTTTTAAGTAGGGGAATGATGTGATCCATTTGTTTTTTGTTTTGTTTTGTGTTTTGAGACAGAGTCTCTCTCTGTCACCCAGGCTGAAGTGCAGTGGCATGATCTCGGCCCACTGCAACCTCTACCTCCCAGGTTCAAGCAATTCTCATACCTCAGCCTCCCGAGTAGCTAGGACCACAGGTGCCTGCCACCACACTCAGCTAAATTTTTAGTAGAACTGGGGTTTCACCATGTTGACCAGACTGGACTTGAACTCCTGACCTCAAGTGATCCACCTGCCTCAGCCTCTCAAAGTGCTGGAATTACAGGCATGAACCACTGCACCTGGCAATGATCCATTTGTTTTAAATCATTACACTTGCTATTTTATGAGGACTGCATTGATGAGGGCAAGAGAAGAAGTGGGAGACCAGTTAAGTGGCCAGACAAGTCCAGATGAGAGATGGTGGCTCAGGTTAGAGTGGAGCCAAAAAAGATAGAATGAAGTGGATGAACCCAAGTTATATTTTTAGAGGAAGAATCAACAGGCCCTTCAGTGGACCAGATGAGGAAGAATAAAGAGACAAAGATGACCTTCAGATTTCTGGCTTAAAAGCCTGGGTGAACAATTGAGGGGAACAAGCTGGGTGAGGGGCAGGGAATAGACTTGGCTCTGCTTTGGACTTATGTGTCAGATGTTTGAACGTGGTAAGTTTGAGATGCTTATGAGTCATCAAGAAGAAATGGCAAGTAAGCAACTCAGGTCCAGAGGAAAGGTGTGGGCTGGAGAAGAAAAGCTTGAGAAGCATAAGTACATAGATAGCACATAAGCAGCAGGAATAGATGAGCTCTCGTAGGGTGAAAATTTAGAGAAAGGAGGGATTAAGAGAAGAAATGGCTGGCAGATGAGACTGAAAAGGAGCAGCTGGAGAAGTAGAAAGACATCCAGAGTGTGTGATGTCACAGAAGCAAAAGAGAAGGTCAGTCAGCTGGGTATAGTGGTGCACACCGGTAGGCCCAGCTTCTCAGGAGACTGAGGCAGGAGGATCACCTGAGGCCAGGAATTTCAATTGCTATGTGCTATGATCGCACCTATTCATAACCAGTGCACTCCAGCCTGGGTAACACGGTGAGACCCATCTCTAAAAGCAGAGAGAAAGGCCAGGCATGGTGGTTCACACCTGTAATCCCAGCATTTTAGGAGGCCGAAGCAGACAGATTACTTGAGGCCAGGAGTTTGAGACCAGCCAGGCCAATATAGCGAAACTCCATCTATATTAAACATACAAAAAATTAGCCGAGCATGATGGTGTGCACCTGTAATCCCAGCTACCTGGGAGACTGAGGCTTGAGAATTGTTTGAACCCAGGAGGCAGAGGCTGCAATGAGTCAAGATTGCACCATTGCCCTCCAGCCTGGGCAACAAAATGAGACTCTGTCTCAAAAAAAAAAAGAAAAAGAAAAATGGTCAAGCCTGTAATCCCAGCACTTTGGGGATCACCTGAGGTCGGGAGTTCGAGACCAGCCTGACCAATGGACCAGGCTGACCAATTTCTTCTGACAGATGGAAAAACCCCATCTGTAACAAAATTAGCGGGACATGGTGGCTCTTGTCTGTAATCCCAGCTACTCAGGAGGCTGAGGCAGGAGAATCACTTGAACCCAGGAGGCAGAGGTTGCAGTGAACTGAGATTGCACCATTGCACTCCAGCCTGGGCAACAAGGTGAAACTCTGTCTCCAAACAAACAAAACAAACAAAAAAGAAAGAAGTATAGTAACTTTAGAAAGCTCTTGGTGAGGTAATATTGATGTTGGTCTCCATCCATGCTCCTGATAGAGCAGCAGAGCTGACCAGTATTAACAGAAAAGAAGACAGAGGTACCTCGATTAGCAAGGTAACAGCTTCCATAGGTCAGCTTGGAAAGGTTTTCATGAATCTTGTATCTTTTCCATCCCTTCCTCCTCAGAACAAAATTCAAGGAATCATCTTTGATTTTGTCACGCAACAAGCCTTTGACATTGTTATCATGATGCTCATCTGCCTTAACATGGTGACAATGATGGTGGAGACAGACACTCAGAGCAAGCAGATGGAGAACATCCTCTACTGGATTAACCTGGTGTTTGTTATCTTCTTCACCTGTGAGTGTGTGCTCAAAATGTTTGCCTTGAGGCACTACTACTTCACCATTGGCTGGAACATCTTCGACTTCGTGGTAGTCATCCTCTCCATCGTGGGTGAGTGGGGTTGGGGAAGTAGGCGAGGGGAAAAGGGACCTGACTGATTTTGAGGATGAGATTTCCCAGGAGAGAAATGAATTATACAGGTCTGAAGTGCAGGCAGGATAGCCTGCCTAGCAGATTCCATTGTCAGTGAATTTCTACTGCATGTTCTTAGTAGTCTTGGATTATAAATTCTGTGGCTCAGGGAAAAAAGAAAAAAAAAAAAAAGATTGTTTCTTGCTTTGAAGGAGTTTAAAGTCTAACAGGGAAGATAAAAGAAAGTTGTCATTAAAGAATATAATGCAATAGAAGTATAAAATGAAAAAAGGAATGACTGTTAACTTGGCTGTTATGAAATAGTCTAGGTAAGTTCCGGTGCTGATAGCCATGGTGGTGCTGCTGTTACTGGTAGGGCTTGTTTACTGAGATTTTACTGTGGGCCAATTACAGTTTGAGAGTTTCTTCACCTGCGTTGTTTCATTTGATTCTTGTTACATCCCAAGAAGCACACTACTTTATTATCCTGACTGTATAGATGTCCACAGTCACTCAACTAGGAGGTGGTGGAGGCATAACTGGAGTTGATCCCAAAGTCCGTGTTTCTTAACTGTGACTGTGTGCATCTTGCTTCAACCTAAAAGTGTGGGGGGATGATGTCCTGGCAGGCAGACAGAAGGAAATGCCACCCTGTTGATTGCCCTTCCAAATGTTTCCTTGCCTTCCTGAAAGGCATCTTGTGTGATAAAACTTAGCCTTGGTTCCAGGTAAGTTTGACTCATTTATACCCAAGAGAGAGAGAGTGCTCGAGACCCATGGGGCCAGCCCCAGAGCTCCAGTAGCCATACTGGGCCTAGTGAAGTGGTGACTAAGGCACCAGCAGGCCAGGGTCCTCTTGGCCTGTGCCACCCTCTAGTTCTTTCCTCCAGAGCAGTATGTCCAAAAGTGTTGATGGGTGGAACACTAATCCTATACATTTCTCCCCAAGAATCTCATGAGGAAATTAGGTAACACTGTACCTTGAATTTTCCTTTGGGGTTCACAGTGCACATTACTGAATTCTCTTGGAAGTCCTATGGTAAAGAATTCTGGGCCGGGTGCAGTGGTGCATGCCTGTAACCCCAGCACTTTGGGAGGCGAAGGCAGGCAGATAACTTGAACCCAGGAGTTCAAGACCAGTCTGGGCAACATGACAAAACCCTGTCTCTACAAAAAAAAAAAAAAAAATATATATATATATATATATATATATATATATAAATGAACCAGTCATGGTGATATGTGCCTATAGTCCCAGTTACTTGGGAGACTGAGGTGGGAGGATTGCTTGAGCCCGGGAGGTTGAGGCTACAGTGAGCCAAGATCACACCATTGCACCCCTGGATGACAGAGAGAGACTGTCTCAAAAATAAAGAAAGAATTCTGTTTAAATGTAACATAGCATCTCACCTTTTTAGAATACAGTTTCCTATTTTCAGTAATAATGATAGCTCACATTTTAATGGAACACACTATGTGCCAGGTGCCATTATAAGTGCTTTAAATATGTTAATTCATACAATCCTCTCAACAAACCTCTAAGAATCCTGAGGAACTGAGGCACAGAGAGGTTCCCAAGACATGTGGCTGGTAAGTGAGCAAGTGGGGGTTCAAGCCCAGCCCCCTGGCCCCAAGTCCATTCTCCTAACTTCTCACAGAACACACTTTGGACAATGCTACCCTTGTCCACTGCTCTTGAAACTTTTCTGGCCACTCATTGTTGAGTGACACAGAAAATCCACAGACCAAATCATACCCCGCATTTTCAAATGGTACTCTAAAAAGAGGAAGATGTTTTTGATGATTGGGATTTTTTTTTAATATCCTAAATTTGTTCAGAGACAAAAGTATAGAAGTCATCTTTTTAAAGTAAGAGAAATGTATTAGGGTTTCTAGAGGGACAGACCTAATAGGATAGATGTATATATGAAAGGGAGTCTATTAAGGAGAACTAACTCACACGATCACAAGGTGAAGTCCCACGATAGGCCATCTGCAAGCTGAAGGGAGCCAGTAGTGGCTCAGTCTGAGTCCCAAATCCTCAAAAGCAGGGAAGCCGACAGTGCAGCCTTTGGTCTGGCCAAAGGCCCCAGAACCCCTGGCAAACCACTGGTGTAAGTCCAAGAGTCCAAAAGCTGAAGAACTCGGGAGTCTGATGTTCGAGGGCAGGAAGCATCCAGCCCGGGAGAAGATGAAGGCTGGAAGACTCAGCAAGTCTGCTGCTTCCATCTTCTGCCTGCTTTTTCTAGCTGAGCTGGCAGCTGGTCAGATGGTGCCCCCCGACACTGTGGGTGGATCTTCCTCTCCCAGTCTACTGACTCAAAGTAAAAGTAATGGCAAAAACCGCAATTACTTTTGCACCAACCTAATCTCAGGCAGCACCCAGAAACAATACTTTGCATCCTTTAATCCCATCAAGTTGACACTTACTATTAGCCATCACAAGTCCACCCCTTGCCAACTTGAACCCATACACATCTCCTGAAATCATACTTAATCTCCAAATAAATACAATAATGAGTTCATAATTACGCCTGACATAATTCAGCTATCCTTTATACAACTGGAAGCGCAATAAGCCTTAACCTAAATGCCGTTACATAAGTTAACAACACGTAAATGCTGATGTGAAGTCAACAAATCTTATGTTACATCATAAAGGAAAAAGAAGAGAACTAAAATGAAGATATTTTCCTAGTACAAGTGTATACATGCACAAACATATTCTTCACAAAATAAGGAGGAAATACTCATGACAGTGACAGTCCTCATTTCTGTAGCTGGTCATGTGATTGTCACTGGTATTGATGACTATCTTCTTCTACTACCCATTCTATATTCACTTTGCCTTCAGCAAGCACCACGACTGGTCCTGGTTTTTTACCTGGTAGAGGGACCCAAACCTTCATTGCTGAAGGATCTGGACCATTTGTATCCTGTCTGGGTTGGGCTGTTGTTAGTTTCCCATTGACCTTAATCACAGGGCATGGTAATAGTAGGAGATGCCCTAATGAATCTCCTGTATTCCATGTATACTCTTCCTTACCTCTGTTTTGGAGTAGTAGACTGATTTCATCTTGATAGTCTGAGTCAGTCACCCTAGCCAACACTGTAACTCCCTTCTTAGCTTGTTGAGTTAGAGGTAGGAGGAGCCCAAAGTGTCCATGTGGCAATCTTAACTTCCAGTTTAATGGAATTGTTGTGTCTCCTGGTGGTAGCGTTCCTCCCTCTGGAACTAAGACCTCTAGGCCAGCAGAACATAATGTCACAGTAACAGGAAGCAAAAATTTTGCTAACAGGTCACTAGGGGTGATGGTGAGTGGTGCCACTTTTACTTCCACCACTTGATTCCTGGACCCATGAATCCTGGCTATGGGAGGAACAGTCCCATATATTGGACACTGATTCAGAGCATACACAGCCTTCTAGAGAACTTTGCCCCAGCCCTGCAAAGTATTGTTACCTAGTTGACATTGTGTTCATGACTTCAAAAGGCCATTCCACTGTTCCATCAAGCCAGCTGCTTCAGGATGATGGGAACATGGTAAGACCAGTGAATTCCATGAGCATGAGCCCACTGCCACACTTCTTTAGCTGTAAAGTGAGTGCCTTGGTCAGAGGCAATGCTGTGTGGAATACCATGATTAGTCCACAGATGGTAGTCTTGGCAGAAGCATTGCATGCAGGATGGGCAAACCCATATCCAGTTTAAGTGTCTGTTCTGGTAAGGACAAACTGCTGCCCTTTCCATTATGGAAGAGGTCCGATATCATCAACCTGCCACCAAGTAGCTGGCTGATCACCCCCAAGGAATAGTGCCATACTGAGGGCTCAGTGTTGGTCTCTGCTGCTGGAAAATTGGGCACTCAGCAGTGGCTGTAGCCAGGTCAGCCTTAATGTGTGGAAGTCCATGTTGGTGCGCCCATGCGTAACCTCCATCCCTGCCACCATGGCCATTTTGTTCATAGGCCCATTGGGTGATGACAGGGGTGGCTAGGGAAAGAAGCTGAGTGTTATCCACAGAATGAGTCATCCTATCCACCTGATTATAAAAAGCCTCCTCTGCTGAGGTCACTCTTTGGTAAGCATTCATGTGGGACACAAATATCTTCACAGTTTTTGACCACTCAGAGAGGTCCATCCACATACCTCTTCCCCAAATTTGTCACCAGTTTTCAATCATCCTTCTTCCAAGTCCCTGACCATCCAGCCAAATCATTGGTTACAACCCATGAATCAGTATATAATTGCATATCTGGCCATTTCTCCTTCCATGCAAAGTACACAACCAGGTGTGCTGCTCGAAGTTCTGCCCACTGGGAAGATTTCCCTTCACCACTGTCCTTCAGGGAAGTCCTAGAAAGGAGCTGTCGTGCTGCAGCTGTCCACTTGCAGGTGGTGCCTGCATATCATGCAGAACCATCTGGAACCAGGGCCTAGTATTCTCTTCCTCTGTCAACTGATCATAGGGAACTCCCCATGAGGCCATTGGTGCAGGCTGGGGAAGAGAAGGCAGGGTGGCAGGAGTGGGGACCATGGGCATTTGAACCACTTCCTCATGTAACTCTTGTTCCTTCAGGACCTGCTCGAGCCCAGTCATGTGCATACCATTCCCATTTGATGATGGAGTGCTGCTGTATGCACCTGGCTAGCTGTGTCAGAGAGCATCCAGTTCATGAGAGGCAGTTCAGGTCACATGGTAACTGGGTGACCCATGGTCAAATGTTCAGTTTCTACAAAGGCTCAGTAACAGGCCAAGAGCTGTCCCTCAAAGGGAGAGTAATTATCTGCAGAAGATGGCAGGGCCTTGCTCTGCAATCCTGGAGGTCTCCATGGGGAAGGATGGGAGAAAGATTAGCAGTATAAATTGTCAGCAATGTAGTGGGGTCCTTCCTTAAGGGGACCCAGCTTCCCCTTCATTCAATGGGTTCTGGGTCTGCACACTAGTTCAAGTCTGGAAATTGATGGAGAGGACATGATTTTCTATTTTTATAATTCAAATTAGTCTGTTGTCCAGTTGACCTGGAAGTTTTCTGCTTATACAAATTCGGAAAGAATATAGTAGGCTTCCTATCAATTTCACTTCTTGGAACACCATGTTTAATTAAACAATGCCAGAGTTCTACACTAGTCAGACTATTCTGATTGCTGCTTTGCCTCTGCTGTCCATTGTGGTAGCTACGCCCACCTTGCCTTTGACAGTTGAGTGCCCCCACTTGGCCCCTGCCACCTCGGGATCCAGTTATTCCCATTGTGTTTAAATCTTCCAATTGAGTGACTGCAGTTCCCACTGCAAGATCTGACATACAGAGAAGAGCAATCACAGAGCTCTTCAAAGATGCAGGTGCTCCCCTCACAAATCTATTTTGCAAGGTATTGGTGAAGGGTATGTCTTCTGGACCCTACCAGCTGGGATGAGTAGGTCTAAGGTGACTATCATCCCAGTTTCCCTAAACCTTTGGACCCCTTCCTCTACGCTAAACCAAGGGATATGGGGCTTTTCCAGCTTACTCACAGTGGGCCATCTTTTCATCCATGTTTCAGCTAACCAAGCAAATAAACTATTAGAACCTTTTTTAACTCCCTGAGCTGCAACATTAAATGTGGAGTCCCTGCTTAGTGGGCCCAAGTCAATAAATTCAACTTTATATTCCTGCCACCATTGTCCTACAACCTTAATATCCATTCCCACGCCCGTTCTTCAGATTTCTGCTTATACAAATTAGAAAACTCAAGCAGGCCAGGCACCGTGGCTCACATCTGTAATCCCAGCAGTTTGGGAAGCTAAGGCGGGCAGATCACTTGAGGTCAGGATTTCAAGACCAGCCTGGCCAATATGGTGAAACCCTGTCTCTACTAAAAATACAAAAATTAGCCTGGCATGGTAGCATGCACCTGTAATCCCAGCTACTCAGGAGGCTGAGACACAAGACTCACTTGAACCCGGGAGGTGGAGGTTGCAGTGAGTGGAGATTGCACCAGTGCACTCCAGGCTGGGCAACAGAGCAAGACTCCATCTCAAAAAGAAAAAACAAAACGCGAGCAGTTGTTTTGGAGTGTAGCCCACCTCGTGGGTCACACTCTGAACCTCACCTCTAGGGTCCTGCCAAGACTTGAGTCTAGTTACAGGTCTAGAAACAAACAGGGGTGTTAGTGGTGGGTTCTGAGGAGAATCAGCATTGTCTTGCCTGGCAACTGTCTCAGGGGAGACCCCTGTTGCCTCAAAAGTGCAGGGTTAATCTCCTAAGACAAAGGTGGAAAGGCTGATGGCAGCCTGGGTAGGGGAAGGGATATTGCCACCACTAGGGATAGGGAGGCTGTTTCCTCTGGCAATAAAAGCTGTCAGAGTTTACAAGCTCAGTGTCCCCAGCTTCATCAGGGTCCTCCCACACATCCCCATTCCAAGTTGCAGGGTCCCATTCTTTTCCAATTAATGCCCTCACTTTAACAGTAGATACCTAGCAAGACTATGCATGCACCTTTCCTTGCAGGCCAGCCACTTGCATGATAAGAGCTTGTGTCTGATTTTCCGAAACATCAGCCCTTTGTCTACAGGAAATAAGACTCTCAGGGCAATCTTAGAAGCTTGAGGCTCAGTGAGTGCTTCTGTTGCCAGGAGTTAGAATCCCTGAGCTTATCCTTTTCTTCCATCTTTTTCTCCAGTGAACTTAGGAGCAACCAACCGACTTCATTATATTCCTTGGTTCTCCACATACGGTCAAAGTATTATGCATAGAGTCGCTAAACTCCCTGCCTCTCAAGAGCAATAAATCAGAAATATTAAATACATCTATTTTGCATCATTCTCTAAACAGTTCACACCAAGGACTGTCAGTGTTCTCTGTACTATTAGAAGTAGAGTCCTTAGCATTTTGGGGGTCTAATCAGATTAAGCAGCCAACTCCAGAAACCCCAAAACCAACTAAGGAAATCCATCCTTAAAATCTTGTTCCTCTAGAACCACTCCTGGTACCAAAATCTGTCAGGGGTTTTTAGTGGAACAGAACTAATAGGATAAATGTGATCTCACATGATCACAAGGCGAAGTTCCACAACAGGCCTTCTGCAAGCTGAGGAACAAGGAAGCCAGTAGTAGCTCAGTCCGAGTCCCAAATTCTCAAAAGTAGGGAAGCTGACAGCATAGCCTTCAGTCTGTGGCCAAAGACCTAAGAGCCCCTGCAAAAGCACTGATGTAAGTAAGTCCAAGTGTCCAAAAGCCGAAGAACTTGGAGTCTGATGTGAGAGAGCAGGAAGCATCCAGCACAGGAGGAGATGAAAGCCGTAAGACTCAGTAAGTCTGCTTTCACTTTCTTCTGTCTGCTTTTTCTAGCCGAGCTAGCAGCCAATTAGATGGTGCTCACCCACATTGAGGTTGGGTCTTCCTCTGCCAGCCCACGGACTCAAATGTTAATCTCCTCTGGCAACACCCAGAAACAATACTTTGCATCCTTCCTTCCAATCAAGTTGAGAGTATTAACCATCAAAAGAATTAGGGTAAAACTAACTATGAAACCACCTAGAGTACCCCTTAAATGGTGTTCCTATTGCCTCCATTACTGTCTGTCCCATTTCTCTCCCTTTTACTATGGGGACAAACACACATTCATCCTTCAAAATCTACCTCAGGCATCATCTTCTCTCTGAAGTCCTACTTGCCTACCATATATGGACTGCAAGTATCACATATAGGTTAATACATATTACATAAGCTGAATTATTTGGTCACTGCTTATGACTTGAGAGAGCTGAGAAATCATCATGGGTGGGTCCTGGCTAAGGTAGAGATTTTCTTGAAAGCTCAAATACCCCATGGAATTCTAGCTCCTGAAGAGGCTTCAAGAGGTTACCTGGCCCACTCTCTGACCTTACTGCATCTTGTCTTTTCCTGAAAAGCTAAGATTCTTCAAAGGGAATTCTATAGCCTTCTGCACTTAACTGCTCCAGTATTTATGCATTCTTTTTTTTTTTTTTTGAGACAGAGTTTTGCTCTTGTTGCCCGGGTTGGAGTGCGATGGTGCGATCTCAGCTCACTGGCAACCTCCACCTCCGGGTTCAAGCAATTCTCCTGCCTCAGCCTCCCAAGTAGCTGGGATTACAGGCATGTGCCACCACGCCTGGCTAATTTTGTATTTTTAGTAGAAATGGGGTTTCACCATGTTGGTCAGGCTGGCTTGAACTCCTGACCGCAAGTGATCCACCTGAGCCTCCCAAAGTGCTGGGATTACAGGCGTGAGCCACTGTGTCCAGCCTGATACTGGTTTCTGATTCATGACTTGCAGCACAAAATCTGTCAGCTCAGAGGTGAAAGTCACTCCTGAGAGTCCCTTTAGTTTTCTAGGCTAGTTTGGTAGAGTTGGGAGGTAGGGCTATGCGAAACCAAAGATGTTTTTTCAGAGCAAAGAAGAAGATACTTGGAAAACTGCTAGCGTTAGCAGAATAACGAAGACATCAAAGTTAAAGGATAATGAGGTCATGAGGTGGAGCTGGGACCTCTCATTCATTGTTTGTGGATATGGAAATTTCATTCTATTGTGGAGAATATCAGTAACATCTTGGAAAATCATATGGACAAATCTGGGGGAAAAAAAAAACTAATTAATTGTCCTTGAGTAGAAAAACAAGTAAATGAGGACCTATTCATAAAAGGGAATACCACTCAATTGTTAGAATGAATAATCTAAAATTCTTTTAACATGAGGGATCAATCTCACAAATGTGATGTTAAATCTCAAAAACAAGGTAGAGACCTAAATAAATGAACTTCAGAAGACAGATACAGGCTGGATGTGGCACTTCACACCTGTAATCTCAGCACTTTGGGAGGGTGAGGGGGTGAGGATCAGATTGCTTGAGCCCGGGAGTTCAAGACCAGCCTGGGCAACATAGCAAGACCCCCATCTCTACAAAATATTTGAAATAAATAAATAAGACAGATACGGTATAATTTCCTAACCGTAGCAGGAAATTATATATATATATTACAGATTCTTGGGGGGTTTTTTGAGATGGAATTTCTCTGGTTGCCCAGGCTGGAGTGCAATGGCACGATCTTGGGTCACTATAACCTCTGCCTCCCTGGTTCAAGTGATTCTCCTGCCTCAGCCTCCCAAGTAGCTGGGATTACAGGCATGTGCCACCATGCCTGGCTAATTTTGTATTTTTAGTAGAGGCAGGGTTTCACCACGTTGGTCAGACTGGTCTTGAACTCCTGACCTCAGGTGATCCACCTGACTCCACCTCCCAAAGTGCTGGGATTACAGGCGTGAACCACCGTGCCCAGCTATGGATTCTTACATAGTAAATCTATAAAGATACACACTAGAATGATACATACCATCTTCAGGATTGTGGATGCTTCTGGGGATGATGAAAGAGGAAGAAAAATTGGTAAAATGCTAGACTCTATTAAATCTGTGTTTCATCCCAGTTACTTGGGAAGTCTGAGGCAGGAGGATCACTTGAGCCCAGAAGTTCAAGACCAGCCTGGGTAACATAGCAAGACCCCATCTCAAAACACAAAATAACAACATCAAAAGACAAATCTGTGTGTTAGTTATGTGTGTTAGGCACATAGGTGTCTATTTTATTATTTACTTTTCTATATGTTTACAATGTCACTTTTTTTTTTTTTTTTGGAGACAAGAGTCTTACTCTTTCACCCAGGCTGGAGTGCAGTGGCATGATCTGGGCTGCAACCTCTAGCTACTGGGTTCCAGCAATTTTTGTGCCTCAGCCTCCCAAATAGCTGGAGTTACAGATGTGCACCGCCACACCCAGCTAATTTTTTATTTTTGGTAGAGACGGTTTCACCATATTGGCCAAGCTGGTCTCCAACTCCTGGCCTCAAGTGATCCACCTGCCTCAGCCTCTCAAAGTGCTGGGATTACAGGTGTGAGCCACCATGCCCAGCCAAAATGTCATTTTTAAATTATGAGAGTTCAAATTGAATAGTGAGGCACTTATTCTGCAAAGCCCTTTGAACTTCAGAGTTCCACAATGCCAGGTAAAAAAAGTAAAAAGAAAGGGTGTCTCCAATCTCAATAACATGACTTCTTCTATTCCTCTTCTTAGGAATGTTCCTGGCAGATATAATTGAGAAATACTTTGTTTCCCCAACCCTATTCCGAGTCATCCGATTGGCCCGTATTGGGCGCATCTTGCGTCTGATCAAAGGCGCCAAAGGGATTCGTACCCTGCTCTTTGCCTTAATGATGTCCTTGCCTGCCCTGTTCAACATCGGCCTTCTGCTCTTCCTGGTCATGTTCATCTTCTCCATTTTTGGGATGTCCAATTTTGCATATGTGAAGCATGATGCTGGTATCGATGACATGTTCAACTTTGAGACATTTGGCAACAGCATGATCTGCCAATTTCAA
>PVKV010038162.1:0-14156 GCA_004027835.1 Alouatta palliata
AAAAAAAAAGAAAAACAGCTAATAAATTGTTGAGCTTAAAATGTAAGTCAAGTTTGTCTTGCTTCAAAATCTTTTCTGCTTATATCAATACTTCAGCACTATCCTTCTTTCTGTAAACTTATCATTCAACCATGAAAAAATGCCTTACTCAACTTCCCTGGTCCATAGTAATTATTTAATTTATTCTTATAAACTGAATGCATTCTCAAATGTATGCCAATCCACACTAAGAAAAGAGGGATAAAAATGCATTTTTCTGATCTACAAACATAGAATTTGACAGTTTTTTCTTGATTTACAGTTGCAACTCTTGCAATAAAACTAAATTTCCCTCATCTGTCCTTGACACTCAACTTGAGAAAATGTACGTTGCTATTTGAAATATTACATCTCTTCTGTAAAATGAGGGAACTAAAGATACGAGTGATTAACTATCTTATAGAAATTTTGCTTGTGATTTATGAGACCGGATTTTGATTTTGGTTTCTGTTGATCTGGAACCAATATTTGAATTCTATTTGGGGTATGTAAGAAACTAGGAAGACGAAGAAAAAAAGAATTGCAGACAAAATGAAAGAAAAATTTAGCTTAATGTGTTGAGAAAATTATCTTACTCTGGATTGGAAAAAGTATACATCTCTTCATATGTTTAAAAAAAAAAAAGATTTCTGAGAAGCATTAGCCCTTTACATAAAAGACAAAATTAAAAAGTCCATAAGTCTCACTCAAAGAGGCCAATTTTTATTGAAGTCTACAACTCTTTTGCAGAATTACTCCCAGGGCTCTGTATCAACTTTATCTTTACTCTTCTCCTCTTCCTCTGTTTAAACCAACCATCATCAATTTTATAGGTAAAGACAGAACTTTTTTATCAAATGGCATATTTTTTATTATACTTTAAGTTCTGGGGTACATGTGCAGATCTTGCAGGATTGTTACATAGGTATACACATGCCAGGGTGTATTTCCTGCATCTATCCCCCCATCATCTACATTTGGTATTTTTCCTAATGTTATTCCTCACCAATCCTCCTACCCCCTGCTACCCCTCCCCTAGCTCTCCCACCCCCCAGCAGGCCCCTGTGTGTGGTGTTCCCCTCCCTGTGTCCATGTTTTCATTGTTCAATACCCACTTATGAGTAAAAACATGTGATGTTTGGTTTTTTGTTCATGTGTCAGTTTGCTGAGAATAATGGTTTCCAGCTTCATCCATGTCCCTGCAAAGGACATGAACTCATCCTTTTTTATGGCTGCATAGTATTCCATGGTACATATGTGCCACATTTTCTTTATCCAGTCTATCATTGATGGGCATTTGAGTTGGTTCCAAGTCTTTCCTATTGTAAACAGTGCCACAATGAACTTACCTGTGCATGTGTCTTTATAATAGAACAATTTATAATCCTTTGGGTACATACCGAGTAATGGGATTTCTGGGTCAAATGGTATTTTAGTTTTAGATCCGTGAGGAATCGCCACACTGCCTTCCACAATCATTGAACTAATTTACACTCCCAGCAACAGTGTAAAAGTGTTTCTATTTCTCCACATCCTCTCCAGCATCTGTTGTCACCAGATTTTTTAATGATCGCCACTCTAACTGGTGTGAGAGGTGTTTTTTTTTTTTAATTAAAAACACAGGACATTTATTTAAACCATTACTTTTCATAATTCATCAAATCTTATTACAGGTCAGTATCTTCATTCCATTACCTTACTGGGCACATTCACTAATGTTACATAAAACATCATTTAAAATTAAATAAGAATTAAAAGTACAGCTAAGAACAGAGTCATGATCTGTAGGAGAGGATTTACCATTGTGTACCCTAGTCCCTAATATGGTCATTTTTTGTTTCATGGGCCTCTCAACCTTAAACTTATTTTTTTTTTTTAGAGAGAATAAAAGTGCTTCTCTGAGCTCTCGCCCACCACACGCCCAGTCGCTGCATAATTGGCGTGTGTTGACCCACTGGTACCCGTCCACCGGGTGAACAGCAGGCCTGTAACACTTAGGGTGCTTCTGTGAGCCATGGTAAGTGTTTCCCAGGAGGCCAACATGGCTGTCCACTGGGTTTTGATTTTTGTTTCTCTAATGACCAGTGATGATGAGTATTTTTTCATATGTTTGTTGGCTGCATAAATGTCTTCTTTGGAGATGTGTCTGTTCATATGCTTCGCCCACTTTTTGGGGGGGGTTTTCGTTCTTTTCTTGTAAATTTGTTTATGTTCTTTGTAGATTCTGGATATTAGCCCTTTGTCAGATGGGTAGATTGCAAAAATTTTTTCCCATTTTGTTGGTTGCTGGTTCACTCTAATAATAGTTTCTTTTGCTGTGCAGAAGCTCTTAAGTTTAATTAGATCCCATTTGTCAATTTTGACTTTTGTTGCCATTACTTTTGGTGTTTTAGTCATGACGTCCTTGCCTATGCCTATGTCTTGAATGGTATGGTCTAGGTTTTCTTCTAAGGTTGTAATGGTGTTGAGTCTTAAGTTTAAATCTCTAATCCATCTGGTGTTAATTTTTGTATAAGGTGTAAGGAATGAATGGGTCCAGTTTCAACTTTCGCATGTGGCTAGCCAGTTTTCTCAACACCATTTATTAAACTGGGAATCCTTTCCTTATTGCTTGTTTTTGTCAGGTTTGTAAAAGATCAGATGGTTGTACATGTATGGCATTACTTCTGCCATTATTTTAAAAATTCCTTCTAATTACAGATTATACGACTTGCTACATGCTGTATTGTACCATTTTAAAATGTACTTTCAGTGAGAATAACTATTATAATGTCTAATAAAAATGAAAACTTTAGCATTATTATCCACTAATTAAAAATATAATTTAGCATTAAGAATATTTATTAGCTAGCATGAAAACCTGTCTTACTTTCTTCTATTGAAAAACATATACAACCTTACAAATGACAAATAAAAGAACATCGTCTCAATCTGTTTGAGAGTTAAGGAATAATTTTTGTGAGTACATGTTTAGGTGTGTATATATTTATGTTTGTTCATCGATATGTACATATACAAGCATATAAAATATCTGTAAGCAGATAAGTATGTATTTACATAATGCAAGGTCTTATCAAGAATTTGCAAATATGTGATATGAGGCTGCAAGATGCAAGGAGAAAAATATAGATTTTGAAATTAGGTGACTTAAATTTAAGAAGCAGTTGCATAATTTACCACTAATCAAATTCTGGGAAGTGACCAATACATCACTGAGCCATATCTTCTTCAGAGTATTATTATGAATATTAAATGAAATATTACACATGAATTGTATTGCATATAAAGTAAAATGCTTAGATTTAAAAGTTACTGATCCTGAATATTTGTAACATCCAGTAATTTTTTTCTGTCCTAATACTCTTTTGCCTGTTCATTGACTTTGCAGTTTTTTTCAGTCTCCCATAACTATTTATTTTACACTCAGTTAAATTATTCTTGCCAGCAGTCAGAGAGAGTTGGTGGCAGGTGGTATCGAGGGCAGATTGTTGTATCCAGCATTTTAAATAAGAAGAATTTTAAATAGAAAGAGTTCACATATAATAAAGAAAGAATAAACATTTTATTATATCCTTGCTGGCAAAATAGCAGAATGTTTCTAAATTTATATGAATGCTTATCCCATAAGTCATTGATAAAATCTGAAGTAAAGGAAAATTAATGTTTTGACTGGATAACATGATAGATGACAGATAGATAGACACAATAAGTATACAGAATGTTCTTATTTTTATTCTCATTATGATTTCTTCTTGAAGCCTCTTTAAAGAGTGAGCTATTTTCAAGAACAATTCTTACTTTACGGAGGGGAACATAAAAGCATCTAGAATTGTACGTAACATTTTCAGAACTTTACTGCTAGTTGATAATAGAGCTAAAACAAATTTTCACACTTATATGAAATATGATTTCTGTTCAAATTAAACATAATCAATATTTTTAAAAGAATACAGTCAGAGTCACTCCACAGCTTCCCAAAAGGAAGTCTAAAGAAAAAATATTTTATAGTAAGATAAGATGTCAACAAGTACTGAGAAAAAAACATAGTTTCTCTTTCTCATTCTCTGCTCACCAGGGAACATACCAAAGAACCTCTTATAAAATAGGTGTTAACATTCACTGACAAGGCAAACCAGACTCCAGCTTCCAGTTTCATCTAAAGATTGCACATCTGGATAAAAACAAAACACTGATCAAAATAAGTCCATTAAAATGCTTCAGAAAATCAAACACCACATGTTATCACTCATAGGCCAGTGTTGAACAATGCAAACACATGGACACAGGGAGGGGAGCATCACACACTGGGGTATGTGGGGGGGGAAAGGGGAAGGACAGCGGGGGATGGGGAGTTGGGGAGAGACGGTATGGGGAGAAATTCCAGATATAGGTGATGAGGAGGAAGGCAGCAAATCACACTGCCATGTGTGTACCTATGCAACAATCTTGCATGTTCTTCACATGTACCCCAAAACCTAAAATGCAATAAAAAAAATGCTTCCATTCTATAGTGCTAAAAAGACTGCTTGACTTAGGATCTCTGAAAATACTTCTTCAAACACGTTGGCTAAGCTTAACTAAATATTTCCAGGACATGTTAATCCCACAATTAATGCTTGGAGGATAAAGAAAAAATATCATTAAATTATGTTTTCATTAGAAAAATAAAATTATACTCTCACTTTGCTGCCTGTTCACATGTTCTGTTCCTTTTAAATGGTTGCTCATTAAGAATGCAGAGTGTTAGCTTCCCTGTATTCTCTAGCTAGCATAGATAACTTATACTCCTAAATAACAAAACTCACAGTCCTCATATTCCATTTTCAAATCATCAGAGCATAAAAATTGAATTGTATTAATATTTTTAGAAGTGCCATAAACTACACTATAATTAGTTAACCAAGCCAATTATTGTATAATGAAGGGAAATTTACTTTTATTGAATTAGTTGATGATGTTTTTTCTAATTATAACACTGCAGGTGTTTATATCTACAGATTGCATTGGTAAGATAATTAGGTCCATCAAGTATGTGAATTATGTCAGGTTAAATTAGTTTATCACCAGATAGGAACTTAAGGAAGTGGAAATGTATCCTTTCCAGGTTGTGCATGAGTCATCAGAGGTTGTAATGATCATTTAATATAATATTAAGAAATAGCAAGTTTAAATTAGGAGATAAAACTGCCTTAGGACAAATGTCATTCTTTAAAAGACTTAATTTTTCTTTTTGGAAACATAAATCAAATGATGAATGTTGCAATTACTAATTCGCCTCCATCATCTTGTCACTTAATCAGATAAATTTTTCTCAACATCATTTGACCGTACTGCAACACATATCGTGTCTGTATGCATTTGACAAAAATAGTCAAACCATTCTCTTTTCAATCTAGTTACTTCAGCTACACAGGAAGTGTAATGAATCACCCGAGAAGCCAAAACAAGATAGAAAAAATACTTTGGTCAATCTTGCTGTGCCTAATATTTCCACAAATGCATGAAAATAAGACTCTAGTCTACAATCCTAACTTCTCTAACAATCAGTTTAATCTATCTATATGAAATAAAAATCAGATTATTTTTCCCTTTTTTCCTGTAAAAGTAGTGTACATACCAATCATGTTTTCATTTTTCTCTGCCCAACATGAAAAACAGATGTAAATTTAATGTTTATTTGAAGTTCCCTTATAATTATTTTTGCAACAAATATAGATCATGCATCAAAATCAGGGCATGACAAGATAGCTAAATTCAACACAAAATTGAGTATGTAGACAATACATTTGAAGTGTAAATTTTCCAGTAGACATAATATTTTGCTTCTTATCAACCCAAAACTTTTCTAATGCAGATTTTTGGGCTTTTTATTCTTATTTTTATTGGCTTTAAGTTCTGTTAAGTTTATGCATGTTATTATGTGGCTCCTTATATTCTTTCTTATGAGTAGATGGGGTATAACATTTTTACTTCTGTGTGCTTTATTAAAAGATCCAAATCTTGAACGAATGAGGGAAAAATAAAATGTCAATATCCTTGTATTTGTTGTTTTCTGTGTATGCTTTACAAGCCTTTTGTCTGAACTGTAATAACTATACTAACTTGCATGTGCTTGTATAAAGATCAACATATAGGAAATCTACAAATTAAATGGTGGTAAACAAAACAGCAGTCTACACATTGTCAGACACCTTGTTAACTTTAGAGGAGTGTTTAGTCTCTTGTAAAATCAGAAGGGAAACATAGAAGAAAGTTGCTCATTACAACTGCATAATTCTCACACTTGAAAAGCCTACATGAAGTGAATTTTCTCATTTTTTTAAGATGCTTGGAGGGATAGTTAAGAAAGTGATTTATCATAAATAGTAACATCAATTAAAGATAGCCTGATGGAAGGTTAAAACTCAGAGCATGAGATATTTCTCTTCTTTTGCTAGTGTTTCATGAGGATTTATCTTGGTTTCTCACTAACACTATAAACCTGAAAAAACAAATTATGAGCTTGAAATTACACTTAAAAGACCTAATAATACTTTAAAATGTTCATGAGGTCATTTATCTATATGTTATCTATTTTAAAAATGCTTTCATGATCATTGTCTCTTTTAATCTGCTCAGCAAGTCTTGGCATAAAAAATGATTATATTCTAATTTTAAAAATAGAGAAAAATGCAACACAGCAATTGAATGGCATTTCTAAGCTCATGAGACTATTGGGGATTGGACATCAGTAAAATCTCATTTACTTTCATTTCTAAATCAATGGACATCTTGGCATAGACTACACACATGATAACAAGACCAAATTTAAAAAATCTGTTTTCATAGTTTTTAAAAATATCTGTTCCTCCCTATGCAAATGCTGAAAAACAAACAAAACAAATCCCATACTGGAATTCAGAGTCTAAGAAAAAATGAAATGCTGAGTATTCCTACTGTTATTGGTCACATTGATCAACTCAATTTCTTTTTAAGTTTCTCTTTTTTCTTGCTTCATTTTTATTAAGAAGACATGAAAGAACAGCTTATGATAGTATTATCTTACAGTATTAGATTGCTTTAAGTATGAGACAAAAATGATCATTCCCCTGTGCAAACAGACCTTTTGAATGTAGAAACAACTAGAGTAATTTCTTAATGGTTTCTCACACTTGCCTTACCTTCTTATTGGTAAGACTTAATCAGCATTCATCTAGCACTTACGTATACATACTAAATAAATATGTCTTAAGTAATCCCCTTTATATTCCTTGTTCCAAGGCATATTTGAGCTAGTTTTATCAGCAGACATTTCCTGATGTTAGCATCAGGGTAGCTTAGAGCAGTAGAGATAGAAGCCCTGTGCAAAGTTCTGAAAGAATCATGATAATAATAATACTAGTAATGACAAGAGTTGAGTACTGAATATATACATCAAAAAAATGCTAGGTCATTTTAACAATTTATCCCTAATTCTCACAGTGGGGGTATAATTAATTTATAGTTAATAAAATACTTATGTTCTTCAAGTTACTCTGTGAAAAATAAAGCCTTTGGAAACATCTGACTGAAATATGCATTTTCACATATAATAGAATAACCAAATATAGACTGACTGCTGTTTGTGTTTTCTGTAGACTGATTTCAATGGAAGGGGTAACTATGCCAAAGAGAGTGTTACCACTTTTTACAGTTCTTAAAACATAATTCTGCATGTTGTTGCTACTGTAGTACTGGTTTCACAATGTTGCCTAATCCGTACGTACAAATAATCACTTATTAGTTACCTAAGTAATCATAAATGTTTTCTATTATAAAATTTTATAAATATGTTATATGTAGTAATCAGGTCCAAAGTACACTCAAACTCAGAATGATCATTATTTTCCTTATTCAGCATTTTCATACATTTCAGAGTTACCTATGCTTTGAAAGGTGGGAAACGATATGAAAGTAACAGAAGATGGCAGTTAGATATTACATATTACTTCCTTTGTGTTACAGTTGTAACATAGGATAAAATCAGAGTTTTATAATTTCTGAAAAATGTTCATATATTAAAATGAGTCTCTTACAAGCACACCCACATGACATAAATAAAATTTAGTAGACATGTAAACATTGTCAAAATCATATATTAAAAAGTAGAAGAGCCTTTGCATGTCTAAATTTTACATCTTTTCTTAGTAAAACTAACTGATGTTCTTAAAGACCAATGGAGATTGCTAAAGAAACAGCAGAAGAGAATTGAACCCTTGAGACAGAAACTTTGAATATATGTTTTGCTTTCCTAATACCAACTAAGATTTTCACGCAAGCAGTTCAACAGTACAGAAATACTGGAAAAAGTGTGTTCAGAGTTGGAAGGACAATTAACATATTCTCACTGTCTTCCAATCTTACACCACAAAGGAGGAAATTTCTACAACTCTCTACTTTGTTAATTCATCCTTGCTAAAGAAGAATGTCTAAACTGACTGAAGTTTGATCTTTAGTCAAATTCGATCACCTTTTACTAATTAGATTCAAAAAAAGGATACACTTTCACTTTTTCTCACCTCTTTCTCTGGGTATTCTATCTTACTCTTCCCTCCTAGGCTGGACACAATCTTCCTCTGTTGCTCACAACATTCTAGAGGCACAGACTGGCAGAAGTGGTCCACTGTTTTTTAAGGAGACTTGATAATTCAGTGACAAAATTTATGGTGTGATTTCAAGCAAAATAACAGGTTTAATCTGCCTCATCTCACTAAATTTTTAGCAGAGTCCTTCATGTAATGTTACATAGTTTTTAAATGATTAATAAAGTTAATGATTGTTTCCCCTTTGAAATATATGTGCTTCATTAGCAAAACTTCTGAGAAATCCTAAGATAATTTCTTGGACTAGACAGTATTTATAATGAGAAAGATTCTGTGAAAGAGAGAAAATAAATATGTCAAATTTGCTTTTGTCTTACAATAAAATAGTATCTTCGTGACAGGTATTATCATTAGATTTTATTTAAAGATAATATGGGGAATATCAGTGAGTATATCATTATTTTTCAATGAAAAATTAACATTAATTGTGTTAAAATAGAACAATTGTAATGCTTTCTTTAATTGTAAGAGTACACTTAAATTATTGTTTTATACATTTTTCTCCTTTAGGCTAATAAGTTCCCTGATAATTCTGTTGGAATTTAAATATCACAAATTTGTTTATAAAATAGTATTTATCTTAGGACACACTACACCCTCACTCATTGTAATTGCCTTTAAGTGAGATGCAGTTAAAAAATGTTAAATACATCTTCAGATAAATCTCCAAATATCTTCAATTCTTCTAAATTATTGGAGTGAAATAACAGTTCAGATTGTTTCAAAGAGCATAATTGAAGAACAAATATGTCTTCAGTTTTGAAGTCATTATTACAGAAGTATAAAAATTGTTTATATAATTTCTTAATCCAGACACTCATGATGACATGTCATTGACATATTTTTGCATTCACAAGTCTTTAAAATTCCTAATGAATTTTAATAATTAGAAAAAGTTAAAATTAAAAGTTAAATTAAAAAATTAAAATTAGAAAAGTCTACACACTAGACTTTATCTAGACTTTATCAACCTAACATAACTTAATCTGCTATCTTCACGGGTTTATATTGAATAGTCATCAATTTTCATCAGTTTTTTTTAGCTAACAAAAAGAATGTTCCTCAAGATCTTTTCAGCTTCAGTGCATAGACAAGAACAAATTGCTGATTTCTTTTATAAAAAGAGGGTAATATATGAAAACTTGTTAAAGAAATCAAACTACTTAAGGTAGCTGTGGTGTTAAACTAAAGTAATAGAAGAAAAGCTCTTCACAAGGTATTGCTCTTTGTATACAGTTGTTAATAAAAGAAAAACTGCATTCTCAGAAAACAAAGTAACATGCATTTAATAGTTTACGTACCTATGTGTACCATGATATTTTTTTAAATTGTAATTGCACCAAAAGCACACAGACAAATCATTTCATATATATTTCCTATGTTCTTTTTTCCCTCCCATATGCCACTATGTCCCAGAGATACACTTTAAGCCACTTCCGTGTATATCTCCTTGTCTCTAGATAGTATGTTAATAAATTTACTACTTTGTATTTAAAATTTAGGCACCATCTAGATACTTACAACTGCTAAATATGAAAATATAACTCTGTTCTTAAACCTCAACACATATACACATGACTGTCATCCTGTTTAAATACTTATGAATGAAACTATAACTTACGGAGCAGAGCCATGTGGTTTACCACTTCACATATCTAAAGGAATGTGTGTGTGTGCATTTACTTGGTAGAAATAACAATTATATCTTCTGAGATAAAATGCTAAGCTCAAGCTTGAAACCAAAAAATATTTCAGAGTTTCAAATATCCATTCAGAAAATTAGATATGTAGGTATCTTAAGGGAGTTTTAAGAAGTATGAAAGTTAAAATTAATCAAGTATAAAAAACATTGCATAGAATCTGGCTTTTAAAAAATTGTACTACAATAAGGATTCTAACATTTTAATTATATCTATAGCATCAATGCAAATGTAAAACTTAGACGTTTTTGATACTATATATTTTTAGTAGAGGTTTATAAATTTATTGATAAACTTTCCTATGAAATAATATAATTTGAATACTATTAATTCTTATATCTGTACCTCTTTGTAACCTATATAATTTTTTGAACAATATTTCAACTGATTTTGGAAAAGTAAAAGATGGAAAGTTCTTTAGGGAATGTATTCTCTTCCAAAGTCCACAAGGGGGAGTAGTTTCAAAGGCAAGAATTTCCCAGTGCCATACCTCCCCTCTACCACCTCTCCATCCGGGATCTTAGAGGTCTTTGTTTACATGCGGGAAAATAATCAAAGATCAGTCACTCCAGAGGAAGTTTAAGGGAACTCTTTTCACAGGCCAGGAAACTTAAAGGGGGTGGGAATTACTCCTAGGTTAAAAGTCCCTGCCCACACATCCAGGTGGACTCCATGTCATGACCTCATGGAAGCTGCTCTTTCTCTTTTCAATTCCTTTCTCCTTTTTCTTTCTCTCTGCCTGAATAAATCACTTTCTACAAAACTCTTTGGGGTCCTGTATTTACTTAATTGCTCACTGAACCTGACTTGGTCCCCTTTCCCATTCTTGGGTGAGTGAGGGACCAAGAGCCTGGAAGAACACAGCCCACCCAGAGCAAGCTGAGCCTCCTCGGGTCCCGGAACCTGATCTCATTCAGAATGTTGATAACCAAAATTTAAATATATAAATCTATTTGTAGTATAAGTCCTCTTTTCTTGATTTGTACACTGTAGGTACATTTACCACTTCTGTATTTAGTGCTTCTCTTTAACTTTTTGAAGTTACAGTATATTTTCTATCAAAATCTAGAGTTGTTAAGCATTGATACCCTTATTTTGACCAAAATAAAAAGAGAAACACTTATTCAAATTGTTGTATTCATTTAGATTTTTATAGTGTACCTATTTAACACAAAATATGTGAATACTTTTACAACATAGTAAATAGTTAAATACATTTTACAATACCTTTTATAAATTTATAGATTCTATGTCTCCTTTTTTTACTATATAGCTTTCCTATTGTTATGATGTTCTGTCTTAATCCAAGAACATGAGATTTATTTTTAAATTCTTTAAAATCTTTTAATTATATTTAATAATTTCTGCAAAAGTATTTATATAACAATTGTTGGTATTTGCTGTTAATTCCTTCTGTTTTTATCATAATTTTTGCTTAATCATTAATGATAGTGATTTGTTAATTTCTCTTTGTAGTTCTATACATTTTCTATTGAAGACTATGATATTAATAACATACTATTTTGAAATTGTATCTTTCCATTTCATAAAAACTTTTATTATTATATAGTGATGACCTTTGCCATCATTTTGAGATGTTTCTTTACCTTAAAGCTTATTTGACTGAGAACAATATAACCACCAGTTTTGTACTGATCAGTTTTGCCTGGTATGTCTTTGCATATAATTTGCCTTCTAATCATTCCGTTGTTTTTTTTTCTTTAATGTTTTTGGTGGATCTCTTATAAATAGCTTTGAGCAAAACTATTTGATGTCATAAGTAACTTTTAAACCCATGAGTTAAGTCTTTTTATATTTAGTTCAATTCTTGAAATATTTGGACTTATTTCTAACTTGTGTTTATTTTGTATATTTTGAATATAAAAATATTTTCCCTTTCTTTCTTTGTGTGTCTTTTCTTTATTGCATTTCTAAAATTCATTTTTCTCTGATTTTATATTGCTCTCCTCCTTACTTGGAAATTACACACTTTATTAATTCACTTGTTATCAGAATTCATAAGGAGGTCTACCAACTCAATAGGAAAAAAAAATCTAATAATCTGTTGAGATTCACTCAGGGTAGTTGGCAAAATATTAGGGAAAGTTGTAAAGTTCCTCCTTGGAAGGCTGAGGGGTTTGTATTAGTTTCAGTAGAAGTTTTGGCTGAAGGCAGCCAGTTCTTACCTTAGAGCATTAGGTCATAGGATAAAGATTAGGGATAATAAAAGCTTCCCCAGTTAAGTTTGTTTACCCCACATTCCTTTGTCTCTACTCTGTTTACTCATGTAAACTTTTCACCAGATGTTCCTCTCCGGGAGAGGTGAAAGGGGGATTATCCATTAATTGTGTTTACTCTGGGCCACTCAACCAAAAGCTTTTATCATTCATAAAACCACTTTTGTAACCATGTTAATTATCCACAAGCGTGTTGACTTAGAATCTCTGTTATTAAATCTATACTGAATAAATGCTAGGGGAAACAGTGCGTAGGGGTTGGTTAGCTGCAGTCGTCCTCTGAGAGCAGCTGACGACCTCCCTAGCCCACTCAATTCACTGTACTGGTGTGTGAGTGTATTTATTAATCCATTGCTAAGTCAGGGTCTGCAGGACAGACTTCTGCAGGTGGTGATCAATATCTCAGTAATCTGATTTGAAAATAGGCAAAGGATGTGAATAGACATTTCTCAAAAGAACACATACAAATAGCAAACAGGTATATTAAAAAATGCTCAGCCCTGCTGATCATCAAATAAATGGCAAATCTAAACTACAATGAGATAACATCTCACCCAGTTAAAATCACTTTTATCCAAATGACAAGCAATAATGAAAGCTGGTGAGGATGTGGAGAAAAGGGAACCCTCATATACTGTTGGTGGCAATGCAAATTAGTACAGCCACCATGGAGAACAGTATAGAGGTTCCTCAAAAACCTAAAAATAGAGCCACCATGTGATCTAGTAATCCCACTGCTAGTTACATGGTCAAAAGATAGGCAATTTGTATATTGAAGAGATATCCACATTCCCATATTTATTGCAGCACTATTTACAGTAACCATGATTTGGAGGCACAATCTAAGTGTCCATCAACAGATGAATGGGTATAGAAAATATGTTGGCTATATGCAGTTGAGTGCTCTTCATCTTCAGCCATAAGAAAGAATGAGATCTTGTTATTTGCAACAACATGGATAGAACTGGAGGACATGATGTTAACTGAAATATGCCAGGCACAGAAAGACAAACTTCACATGTTCTCACTTATTTGTAGGAGCTGAAAACTAAAATAATGGATCTCATGGAGATAGAGAATACAATAATCATGTCAGAGGCTGCAAAGAATAGTGGGTTAGATGAGAAGTTGGATGGTTAATGTTAATAAGGAGAAAATATAGTTAGAATGAATAAGATCTAGTATTTCGTTGCTGACGTCAGCAATGATTTATATATTTTAGAATGATTAAGGAAGTAGAAATGGAATATTTAGAATAAATAAATGATGAATGCTTGAGGTGACGGATACCTCATTCACCTTGATTTGATTATTTCACATTTATGCCTATATCAAAATATGTACCTCATAAATATATGCACCTATTATGTATTCATAAAAATTAAAATAAGTAAATAAAATACATGGACCATTACATTTTTTTTTTATATATACTTTTTATTGCATTTTAGGTTTGGGGGTACATGTGAAGAACATGCAAGATTGTTACATAGGAACACACATGGCAGTGTGATTTGCTGCCTTCCTCCCCATCACCTATATCTGGTATTTCTCCCCATGCTATCCCTCCCCAACTCCCC
>PVKV010038163.1:0-14156 GCA_004027835.1 Alouatta palliata
ATCCACCATGATCAAGTAGGCTTCATCCCGGGGATGCAAGGCTGGTTCAACATACGCAAATCTATAAACATAATCCACCACATAAACAGAACCAAAGACAAAAACCACATGATAATCTCAATTGATGCAGAGAAGGCCTTTGACAAAATCCAACAGCCCTTTATGCTAAAAACCCTCAATAAACTAGGTATTGACGGAAGGTATCTCAAAATGATAAAAGCTATTTGCGACAAACCAACAGCCAATATCATACTGAATGGGCAAAAACTGGAAGCATTCCCTTTGAAATCTGGCACTAGACAAGGATGTCTTCTCTCACCACTCCTTTTCAATATAATACTGGAAGTTCTAGCCAGAGCAATCAGGAAAGAAAAAGAAATAAAGGGTATTCAAATAGGAAAGAAAGAAGTCAAAATGTCTCTATTTGCAGATGACATGATTGTGTATCTAGAAGATATACAATCATCTCAGCCCAAAATCTCCTGAAACTGATAAGCAACTTCAGCAAAGTCTCAGGATACAAAATCAATGTGCAAAAATCACAAGCATTCCTATACACCAATAACAGACTTAAAGAGAACCAAACCAAGAATGAACTGCCATTCACAATTACTACAAAGAGAATAAAATACCTAGGAATACAACTAACAAGGAACATAAAGGACCTCTTCAAGGAGAACTACAAACCACTGCTCAAGGAAATAAGAGAGGACACAAACAGATGGAGAAACAATCTATGATCATGACTAGGAAGAATCAATATCGTGAAAATGGCCATACTGCCCAAAGTAATTTATAGATTCAACGCTATCCCTATCAAGCTACCAATGACCTTCTTCACAGAACTGGAAAAAACCACCTTAAACTGAATATGGAACCAAAAGAGAGCCCGCATAGCCAAGTCAATTCTAAGCAAAAAGAACAAAGCTGGAGGCATCACACTACTAGACTTCAAACTATACTACAAAGCCACAGTAATCAAAACAGCATGGCACTGATACCAAAACAGAGATACAGACCAATGGAGCAGAACAGAGGCCTCTGAGGCAACACAATACATCTACAACCATCTGACCTTTGACAAACCTGACAAAAACAAGCAATGTGGAAATGAGTCCCTGTTTAACGAATGGTGTTGGGAAAACTGGCTAGCCATGTGCAGAAAGCAGAAACTGGACCCCTTCCTGAAACCTTACACTAAAATTAACTCCAGATGGATTAAAGACTTAAACATAAGACCTAACACCATAAAAACCCTGGAAGAAAATCTAGGCAAAACCATTCAGGACATAGGCATAGGCAAGGACTTCATGATCAAAACACCAAAAGCATTGGCAACAACAGCCAAAATAGACAAATGGGACCTGATCAAACTCCACAGCTTCTGCACAGCAAAAGAAACAGTCATTAGAGTGAATCAGCAATCAACAGAATGGGAAAAATTTTTTGCAGTCTACCCATCTGACAAAGGGCTGATATCTAGAATCTACAAAGAACTGAAACAGATTTACAAGAAAAAAACAAACAAGCCCATTCAAAAGTGGGCAAAGGATATGAACAGATACTTTACAAAAGAAGACATACATGAAGCCAACAAACATATGAAAAAATGCTCATCATCACTGGTCATTAGAGAAATGCAAATCAAAACTACATTGAGATACCATCTCACACCAGTTAGAATGGTGATCGTTAAAATATCTGGAGACAACAGATGCTGGAGAGGATGTGGAGAAATAGGAACACTTTTACACTGTTGGTGGGAGTGTAAATTAGTTCAACCATTGTGGAAGACAGTGTGGCGATTCCTGAAGGACCTAGAAATAGAAATTCCATTTGACCCAGCAATCCCATTACTGGGTATATATTCAAAGGACTGTAAATCATTCTACTATAAGGACACATGCACACGAATGTTCACTGCAGCACAGTTTACAATAGCAAAGACCTGGAACCAACCTAAATGCACATAGATGATAGACTGGGCAGGGAAAATGTGGCACATATACACCATGGAATATTATGCAGCCATCAAAAACGATGAGTTCATGTCCTTTGTAGGGACATGGATGAACCTGGAAACCATCATTCTCAGCAAACTAACACAAGAACAGAAAATCAAACACAGCATATTCTCACTCATAGGCGGGTGTTGAACAATGCAAACACATGGACACAGGGAGTGGAGCATCACACACTGGGGTCTGTCGGGGGGAAAAAGGGGAGGGACAGTCAGGGGTGGGGAGTTGAGGAGAGATAGCATGGGGAGAAATGCCAGATATAAGTGATGGGGAGGAAGGCAGCAAATCACACTGCCATGTGTGTACCTATGCCACAATCTTGCATGTTCTTCACATATACCCCCAAACCTAAAATGCAATAAAATATATATATATTAAAAAAAAAGAAAAGAAAAAAGAAAACGACAACAACAAGAAAACATTCCTAAAACCCTCAGACAGCAACTCTGACCCATGTGCTTTTCCCAGAACATAGTGTCAAGACTAACTGTACTGCATAGTCAGCTAGAAAATTTAGTTTCTCACCTTGTATGTACCTTCCCTCCCAAAAATTGGGATTCTGTTAATAAGGAAGAAATTATGTTTATGGAATGGAGTCAAACTGACAGTAACTTAGGACATAGAGGAATACCACTATTCAAAGAACACCCAGGAAATGCATTGCAAAAAGATCATTACCTAAAGCACATAGTCATCAGGTTATCTAAAGTCAAGATGAAGGAAAGACTTCTGCCAAGATGGCCGAATAGGAACAGCTCCAGTTCGTAGTTCTTAACAAGGGTGACGTAGAATGCGAGTGATCTGCACATTTCCAACTGAGGTACAAGGTTCATCCTATTGGGACCGGTTAGGTAGTGGGTACAGTCCAAGGAGGGTGAGCCAAAGCAGGGTGGGGTGTTGCCTCACTCAGGAAGCAGAAGGGGCCAGATAACTCCCTCTCCTATCCAAGGGAAGCCATTAGGGATGTTTCCTGACAGTCTGGCTCACATACTGCACTTTTCCCACTGTCTTCACAACCCACAGACCAGGAGATTCCCTCTGGTGCCTACAATACCAGCAACCCTGGTTTTCAGCACAAAACTGGGTGGCCATTTTAGCTGTAGTTGTTTTTTTTTTTTTCTTTTTTTTCTCATACCCCAGTGGTGCCTGGAATGCCAGGGAGACAGAACCTCTCTTTCCTCTGAAAAAGAGGGCTGAAGCCAGGGAGCCAAGTTTTCGGGCTCAGCAGGTCCTACTCCCATGAACACCAGCAAGCTAAGATCTACTGGCTTGAAATTCTTGTAGCCAGCACAGCAGTCTGCGCTCTACCTGGGATGTTTGAGTTCGGTGTGTGGAGGGGGGTCCACAATTGCTGAGGCTTGGTAGGCAGTTTTAACCAGGCCTGTGTAAACAAAGTCACTGGGAGGTTTACAAAGCAACTGAGAGGAGCCCATGGTAGCTCAACAAGGCCTCTGCAGGCAGATTATCACTAGACTTCCTTGTTTCTGGGCAGGGCATCTCTGAAAAAAGACAGCAGGCATCAGGGACTTATAAGTAAAGCCCCCACCTTCCTGGGACAGAGCACCTGGGAAGAGGGGTGGTTGTAGGTTCAGCTTCAGCAGACTTAAACGTCCCTGCCCAGCAGCTCTGAAGAGAGCAACAGATATCCCAGCACAGCACTTGAGCTCTGATAAGGGACAGACTGCCTCATCAAGTGGCTCCCTGTCCCCTGTGTATCCTGACTAGGAGACACCTCATACAGGAATGCTCTCACTGACATCTGGCAGGTACCCTTCTGGGACAAAGCTACAATAGAAATTAATAGGAAGCAATCTTTGCTGTTCTGCAGCCCCCATGGGTGATTCCCAGACAAGCAGGGTCTGGAGTGGACCTCTTGCAAACTCCAGCAGATCTGTAACAGAGGGACCTGACTGTTAGAAAAGAAACTAAAAAAAAATAGAGAGAAATAGCTTCAACATCAACAGAAAGGATGTGCACTCAGAGACTCCATCCAAAGGTCACCAACTTCAAATTTCAAAAGGTAGATAAATCCACGAAGATGTGAAGAAACCAGCACAAAAAGGCTGAAATCTCCAAAAACCAGAATGCCTCTTCTCCTCAAAGGGATCACAACTCCTCACCAGCAAGGGAACAAAACTGGATGGAGAAAGAGTGTGATGAATTGACAGAATTGGGTTTCAGAAGTTAAGTAATAACAAATTTTTCTGAGCTAAAGAAGCATGTTCTAGCCCAACGCAAAGAAACTAAGAACCTTGAAAAAAGATTAGACAAAATGCTAACTAGAATAACCAGTGTAGAGAAGAATATAAATGACTTGATGGAGCTGCAAAACACAGCACGAGAACTTCGTGAAGCAGACACAGTTTCAATGGCCAAATGAATCAAGTGGAAGAAAGGATATCCGAGACTGAAGATCAACTCAATGAAATAAAATGAGAAGGCAAGATTACAGAAAAAAAAGAGTGAAAATAAATGAACAAATTCTCCAAGAAATATGAGATTATGTGAAAAGACCAAATCTACATTTGATCGGTGTACCTGAAAGTGATGGGGAGAATAAAAGCAAGCTGGAAAACACTCTTCAGGATATTATACAGAATTCCCCAACCTAGAAAATCAGGCCAATATTCAAGTCCAGGAAATACAGAGAACATCACAAAGATATTCCTCAAGAATAGCAACCCCAAGGCACATAATTGTCAGATTCACCAGGGTTGAAATGAAGAAAAAAATGCTGAGGGCAGCCAGAGAGAAAGGTTGGGTTACCCACAAAGGGAAGCCCATCAGACTCACAGTGGATTTCTTGGCAGAAACTCTACAAGCCAGAAGAGAGTGGGGGCCAATATTCAACATCCTTAAAAAAAAAAGAATTTTCAATCCAGAATTTCATATCCAGCCAAACTAAGCTCCTTAAGCAAAAGAGAAATAAACTCCTTTACAGACAAGCAACTGCTGAGAGATTTTGTCATCACCAGGATTGCCTTACAAAAGCTCATGAAGGAAGCACTAAACATGGAAAGGAACAACCAGTAGCAGCACTGCAAAAACATACCAAATGGTAAAGACCATCAACACTATGAAGAAACTGCATCAACTACTGGGCAAAACAACCAGCTAGCATCAAAATGGCAGGTTCAAATTCACACATAACAATATTAACCTTAAATGTAAATAGACTAAATGCCCCAATCAAAAGACACAGACTGGCAAATTGGATAAAGAGTCAAGACCCACTGGTGTACTGTATTTAGGAGCCCGATCTCACATGCAAAGACACACATAGGCTCCAAATAAAGGGATGGAAGAAGATTTACCAAGCAAATGGAGAGCAAAAAGAAGCAGGGATTGCAATCCCAGTCTCTGATAAACCAACAAAGATCAAGAGAGACATAAAAGGGCTCTACATAATGGTAAAGTGATCAATGTAACAAGAAGAGCTAGCTAACTATTCTAAATACATATGCACCCAATACAGGAGCACTCAGATACATAAAGCAAGTTCTTAATGACCTAAAAGAGACTTAGATTCCAACACAATACTAGTGGGAGACTTTAACACCCTACTGTCAATATTAGACAGATCAACGTGACAGAAAATTAACAAGGATATCAGGGGCTTTACTCAGATCTGGACCAAGCAGACCTAATAGACATCTACAGAACTCTACACCCCAAATACACAGAATATACATTCTTCTTAGCACAACATCACACTTATTCTAAAATTGACCACATAGATGGACATAAAATGCTCCTCAACAAATGCAAAAGAATGGAAATCATAACCAACAGTCGCTCAGACCACAGTGCTATCAAATTAGAACCAGGATTAAAAAACTCACTCAAAACCGCACAGCTGCATGGAACCCGAACAATCTGCTCCTGAATGACTACTAGATAAATGATGAAATGAAGGCAGAAATAAAGGTGTTCTTCAAAACCAATGAAGATGAAGCTACAATGTACCAGAATCTCTGAAACACATTTAAAGCAATTATCTACAGGGAAATTTATAGTACTAAATGCACACAAGAGAAACAAGGAAAGATCGAATATCGCCAGACACCCTAACATCATGATTTAAAAAACTAGAGGAGCAAGATCAAACAAATTCAAAAGCTAGCGGAAGACAAGAAATAACTAAGATCAGAGCTGAACTGAAGGAGACAGACAGACACACACACACCCTTCAAAAAAAAAATCAATAAATCCACCCTTTTACCTCAGACTTCTCTGAAGCCAGTAGCCACCCAACCAGGGGCCTGGGGCCACAGGTTCAGCTGACGACCATGGGCTCTGTGTCCAACTAATAGTTTGCAGGTGGCTGCACCAAGGCGGCAGAAGAGGCGTCTGAGGAGGTGCCGGAGGAGGCAGGCTGGGTGGCGGACGAGCCTCAGCTGCTGCACGGTGCAAGCATTTGTAAGTGGCTCAATGGGTGCATGGGGTTAGGATTCCTGTCCATGACCACCCATGCCAAGGTCACGCTCGACCCTCCAGTCGACATCTTTGCGTACCAGAGTAAGGCCTTTGTGCACATGGAGAGCTTCCGGAGCTTGAAGGGGGGTTAGGCAGTGGGATTCACCTTTAGGAAGTCAGTCAAGGGTCTAGAATCCATCCATGTCACCGGACGTGGTGGGTGTTTTGTATTGGGAGTGAGAAGCAGCCGAAGTGGAAGTACATGCAGAATCGCAGATCAAAAGGAGACAGGCGCTACAACTGTGGAGGTCTAAACCATCATGCCAAGGAATGCAACCTGCCACCCCAGCCCAAGAAGTGACACTTCTGCCAGAGCATCAGCCATATGGTAGCCTCATGTTCACTGAAGGCCCAGCAGGCCCCTAATGCACAGGGAAATCCAACCTACTTTCAGGAGGAAGAAGAAATCCATAGCCCTGTCCTGATTCTAGAGGCCCAGAATTGAGCCCCAATGGGTGGGGGCTATTCTTTTGCTATCAAGAAGTTTTGAGGAGCAGGCAGAGTGGGAATAGGGTGCATTGGGGCTAGTTGGCACTGCCATGTATCTCAGACTGGGGTTCACACTATCACCCTTCCTTCTCTCTAGTTTGGGAGAAAAGAGAGAATCAAAGGAACTCCAACCACGCTCTGCCCAAATCCAAGTGAGGGTTCTGGGGGCAACCAGGAGGGGGAAATCACCCTATGACCTGCATGCTTTATCTGAGGCTCCATCCCCAGAATTCCCAGCTTTTTAAAGTGACCTGGATAGGGAAGTTGTTTTCCTTTTAAAGAAGGATATATAATAGTAATTCCTATCAGAGTGAAATGATTAAGTATCAGATCAGATTCATGGAGCCAAGCCATTACATTCTGTGGAAGGGAATCTCTCAGGAGTAAGGCAGTGTTTTTTTTCACATCTTGTATCCTTATACCCATTTTTGGATAGGGTGCTGGCAACTATTCCAAGCAATGGGTAGTGATGATGGCAAAAAGGGTGTTTGGGGGAACAGCTGCATGACCTGCTGCTCTTGTGTTCACACCTGCCCCATTCTGGGTCAATGTGACTTCATTTACTTGCTCCCTTGGATACCGCATCTTCGGTCCCACTTTCTCCAGGATGCCAACTGCACTAACTGTGTGCAAATGACATATCTTATGCATTTTAACTTTTCTTTTCCTTAATATAAATATTCTGATGTTGTATTTTTGTATATTTTAATCTAAGGCCCTCATTTCCCACACTGTGTTCTCAGGTACAATCTCAGGCATAAGTCAGCAGCAGCTCCAGGTCTGCACAGCAGGAATACTTTTTGTTGTTTTTGCCACCATGGAGAGCCGCTATTTGGAGTGCACAGCCTATTGCACTACCTCATTCTTGCCAGTGAGAGCTGGCTTTTCTGCCATAGTGTCCTCTTGAAACCCCCCTGCCTTGAAATTGTTTTATGGGAGACCAGGTTTTAACTGGGTTGCCCATGACTTGATTGCCTCCTACTGGAAGATTGGAAATTAGTCTAAACTGAAAATGGTGGTACAGAGAGGCTAGGAGAGGCTGGGCCAGGTAAAAAGCCCAGAGAGGAAACCAAGCTTAGGAGAATGTTGTCTAATCCTAGGGCACAGGATGTGCTTTACATCCCAGATCCATTCTTCACCAGATTAGACTAGACCTACCATGCACAACAGAATGTGTTCGTAAAACTGGAGTTGATAAGGGTGAGTTTTAAGACCCATACCCCTGTACTTAACCCTGTGCTGTCGAGGGATGGTTATATGAAGTAAGGTCTAAAATCCTTAACCTTTCATAATTCTTTGGTTCCAGGAAGACACACAAGGAAGGGCTCTGTGCTACCTGGAGCCTGTGCCCTGCCCTGCTGCAGTAGTGATTGACAGTGTCATGATAGCTAAAGGAGAAAAAGGAGGCTTCATTTACATGCTGTGAGATCACCGCAAACCTACCTCACTGTGTTGAAGTCGAACAAATGCAATAGAACACATTGCATTTGTTCCATTTCAACACAGTGGTGTGTGTCTGATCCTGGGTTCTTGTTCCCCTAATGCTGCCCCCCATCTATTTATTGTATTTGTCTGGGACTTGTAGGACTTCACTAATTTCGTGATTGCTAGGTGGCCTAGTTTGTGTAAATGTAACATATTGGTCTTTTTCCATGTTCTTTGGGGTTTTGTTCACAAAATTCTTTTCTTAATGAGAGAAAAGTAGCCAAAGCATCCTTGACAGAAGGTTCCACACCAGGCAAAAGGATCTGGAACATTAGTTTTTGGGGGGCCCTTTTCTTAAATTGGGGATCTTGAACTATCCTTTCTTTTGTATTCCCCTTCCCCTATTACCTATTAGACCCAATCTTCTGTCCTAAAAACTTGTCTTCCACTTGGCCTCTTTTCTGTTCACCCCCAAAACAAAACTTACACACCCACACACATACACATTTAATGCTTGAAGTGTTTCTACAACTCTTAAACAATGTATACAAAAGTCCAGAAGAAGCGAGGAACCTTCCATCCCTTGTTCCCAACCTCCTGAGTCAAGACCATTACCATTTATTTTGGTGAGCCACTGCACCTGGCCGACCATTTCTTGATGTATTCATGCCAAACACTTAAGATACTGCTGTAGGCTGGGTGCAGTGCCTCATGCCTGTAATCCCAGTACTTTGGGAGGCCAAGGTGGAGGATCACTAGGTCAGCAGTTCAAGACCAGCCTGGCCAACACAGTGAAACCCCATGTCTACTAAAGACAAAAAAATTAGCTGGTGTGATGGCATGTGCCTGTAGTCCCAGATACTTGGGAGATTGAGGCATGGGAACCACTTAAACCAGGGAGGCAGAGGTTGCAGTAAGCTGAGATCACGCCACTGCACTCCCGCCTGGGCAACAGAGCAAGACTCCACCTCAAAAAAAAAAAAAAGACACTGCTGTATTTTTGACGGATCAAACGTACTTAATTTTTAATCCTAAAATAGAGAGATGCAACTGGGGGCCTTCCATGTAGAAAGTGGGGTCAGGAGGCCAAGAAAGGGAATATGAATGCATATCCAAGTCACTAAGGAACTTTTATGCAGGTGCTAGAAACTTATGTCAACGTGGCCACAAGATTATTTAATAGGAGATGAACAAATGTAATTCCATGTTTACTGCTAGAAACCAAAGCTTTGTGTAAAATCTTGAACTTATAGCAAGGGAGGGTAGGAAAGCTGGTATCTGTCTATTCTTTCCTGATCCCTTTCCCCCATTATTGAACTGCAGGAGACTGAGCCATTTTGGGCTTTGGTGACTCCATCACTGGGGTTTGTTTATTTGGTGGTTGATTTTGCTGTACTGGGTACTTCCTTTCCCATTTTCTCATCATTTTTTAATACATGCTGACACTTTCCTTCCATTCTCCTTGTCCTGGGAAAATACAATGAATAAATAAAGACTTATTTGTACTCAAAAAATAAATAAATAAATAAATCCAGCAGATGCTTTATTGAAAAGATCAACAAAATAGATAGACCACTAGCCAGACTAATAAAAGAGAGAAGATTTATATAGATTTAAAAAAAATGATAAAGGGGATATCACCACCGATCCCACAGAAATACAAACTACCATCAGAGATTACTACAAACACCTCGTGCAAATAAACCAGTAAATCTAGAAGAAACTGGTAAATTCCTGGACATTTACACCCTCCCAAGACTAAGCCAGGAAGCAGCTGAATCCCTGAATAGACCAGTAACAAGGTCTGAAATTGAGGCAGCAATTAATAGCCTACCAATCAAAACAAAGTCCAGGACCAGACGGGTACATCCAAATTCTGCCAGAGGTACAAAGAGGAGCTGGTACCACTCCTGAAACAATTCCAAACTATACAAAAAGAGGGAATCCTCCCTAACCCATTTTATGAGACCAGCATCATCCTGATACCAAAACCTGGCAGACACACAACTAAAAAAGAAAATGTCAGGCCAATATCCATGATGAACATTGTTGTGAAAATCCTCAATAAAAGACTGGCAAACCGAATCCAACAGCACATCAAAAAGCTTATCCATCACAATCAAGTCAGATTCATCCCTGGGATCCAAGGCTGATTCAACATATGCAAATCTATAAACATAATCCATCACATAAACAGAACCAAAGACAAAAAACACATGATTATCTCAACAAACACAGAGAAGGCCTTCAACAACATTCAACAGCCCTTTATGCCAAAAACTCTCAATAAACTCGGTATCAATGGAATGTATCTCAAAATAAGAAGAGCTATTTATGACAAACCCACAGCTAATATTATACCAAATGGGCAAAAACTGGAAGCATTCCCTTTGAAATCTGGCACAAGACAAGCATGCCCTCTCTCACGACTTTCATTCAACATAGTATTGCAAGTTCTAGGTGCAGTAATCAGGCAAGAAAAAGAAATAAAGGGTATTCAATTAGGAAAAGAGGAAGTCAAATTGTCTCTTTTTGCAGAAAATGATTGTATATTTAGAAGACCCCATTATCTCAGCCCAAAATCTCCTTAAGCTGATAAGCAACTTCAGCAAAGTCTCAGGATACAATATCAATGTGCAGAAATCACAAGCATTCCTATACACCAATAACAGAAAGCCAAATCATGAGTGAAGTCCCATTCACAATTGCTACAAAGAGAATAAATACCAACTAATAAAGGATGTGAAGGACCTCTTCAAGGAGAACTACAAGCCACTGCTCAAGGAAATAAGAGAAGAAACAGATGGAAAAACATTCCATGCTGATGGTTAGGAAGAATCCATATCATAAAAATGGCCATACTGCCCCAAATAATTTACAGATTCAATGCTATCCCCATCAAGCTACATTTGACTTTCTTCACAGAATTGGAAAAAACACCTTAAACTTAATGTGGAACCAAAAAAGAGCCCACATAGTCAAGACAATCCTAAGCAAAAAACAAAACAAAACAAAAAACAAAGCAGGAGGCATCACACTACCTGACTTCAAACTATACTACAAGTCTACAGTAATCAAAACAGCATGGTACTGGTACCAAAACAGAGATACAGACCAACGGAACAGAACAGAGGCCTCAGAAATAATGCCACACATTTACAACCAACTGATTTTTTACAAACTTGACAAAAACAAGCAATGGGGAAAGGATTCCCTATTTAATAAATGGTGTTGGGAAAACTGGTTAGCCATATGCAGAAAGCCGAAACTGGATCCCTTCCTTACACCTTATACAAAAATTAACTCCAGATGGGTTAAAGATTTAAACATAAGATCTAACCCCATAAAAACCCTAGAAGAAAACTTAGGTAATACCATTCAGGACACAGGCATGGGCAATTACTTCATGACTAAAACACTAAAAGCAATGGCAACAAAAGCCAAAATAGACAAATGGGATCTAATTAAACTTAAGACCTTCTGTACAGCAAAAGATACTAGCCTTAGAGTGAACCAGCAACCAACAGAATGGGAAAAAGTTTTTGCAATCTACCCATCTGACAAAGGGTTAATATCCAGAATCTACAAAGAACTTAAATTTACAAGAAAAAACAACCAACCACAGCAAAAAGTGAGTGAAGCTATGAACAGACACTTCTCAAAAGATGACATTTATGCAGCCAGCAAACATATGAAAAAGAGCTCATCACTGGTCATTAGAGAAATGCAAATGAAAACCACATTAAGGTACCATCTCATGACAGCTAGAATAGTGATCAATAAAAAATCAGGAGACAACAGATGTGGAGAGGATGTGGAGAAATAGGAACACTTTTACAGTGTTGGTGAGAGTATAAGTTAGGTCAACCATTGTGGAAGACAGTGTGGCAATTCCTCAAGGATCTGGAAATAGAAATACCATATGACCCAACAATCCCATTATTGGGTATCTACCCAAAGGATTATACATCATTCTATTATAAAGACACATGCACACGTATGTTTATTGCAGCACTGTTCACAATAGCAAAGACTTGAAACCAACCCAAATGCCCATCAATGATAGACTGGATAGAGAAAATGTGGCACATATACACCACGGAATACTATGCAGCCATAAAAAAGGATGAGTTCATATCATTTGCAGGGTCATGGATGAAGCTGGAAACCATCTTTCTCAGAAAACTGACATAAGAACAGAAAACCAAACACTGCATGTTCTCACTCATAAGTGGATTAACAATGAGAACACATGGACACAGGGAGGGGAATATCCATACCCGGGCCTGTCAGCAGGATGGTGTGCTAGGAGAGGAATAGGAGGGGATAGGGGGATAAGGGAGAGATAGCATTAGGAGAAATACCTAATGTAGATGATGGGGTGATGGATGCAGCAAACCACCATGGCACGTGTATACCTATGTAACAAACCTGAACTTTTGACACATGTACCCCGGAACTTAAAGTATTAAAAAAAAAAAAAAAGATGAAGGAAAGAATTCTAAGAGCTGTGAGGAAACAGCATTGGGTAACTTATAAAGGAAAACTTATCAGATTAACAGCAGATTACTCAGCAGAAACCCTACAAGCTAGAAGGGATTGGGGTCCTGTCTTTAGCCTCCTTATACAAAACAATTAGCAGCCAATAATTTTGTATCCAGCAAAACTAGGCTTCATAAATGAAGGAAAAATAAAGTCTTTTCCAGACAAACAAATGCCAAGAGAATTTGCCACTATGAAGCCAGCCCTACAAGAACTGCTAAAAGGAGCTCTAAATTTTGAAACAAATTCCCAAAATATACCAAAATAGAATCTCCTTAAAGCATAAATCTCACAGAAACTATAAAACAACAACACAATTAAAAAAAAAAAGTTATACAGGTGAAGAGGGAGACCCAGGCATCTCAAGTCAACCTCCCCTTTTTTTCATTCCTAAGACTGTAAACTGTAGCCCTTTTCATATGTAATTCCTAAGACTGTAAACTTCCCTTTTTCATTCCTAAGACTGTAAACAGTAGCCCTTTTTGTATGTAATTCCTAAGGCTGTAAACTGAAACCCTTTTCACATCAATTCCTAAGACTGTAAACCGAGACCCTTTTCATATGTTAAGCTATAAACCTAAGATTCTTCCACGTGTAACATCTAAAGTATAAGCCTATATAAGGAAGGAAACTTCCTTTGTTAGGGGAGCTTGGCTGTTAAGGTAATTATGTCACCTTGTTCCTGGCTGAATTAAACTCCTTCCTTCCATATTCAGTGTCTGAGAGATCTGTTTCCCACAGCCGCTCCTGCTACATTTTTGGTGCGTTGGCGGGGAAGCAAGTCCCAGATAGCAGACAGCGGGAAAAAGTCTCTTAGGTGGTTTGCCTAGCTCTGTGGAGCATCCCTGCAGGAGGATTCCTGCTTGTGGGTGACTGGAAAATCCCTGGCTGGAAGCGCCCTGCCCCCAGGAAGTACCCAACCCCCATACTGAAAAGCTCCGTATGCTTCCCGCGCACGAAAATTCAAACAAAGCCCCTAGCTCGGCTCCAAACTGCCACATCAGCTTCCCGCCCATACCAATAGCTAAGCCAATCACCAACCTCCACATCAGCTCTCCCTTCCCTTTCCCCCGCCCAGTTCCCACAACTCTATAAAAGCCCTGAGCAGGCTCACCTGGGCGCGGTTGCTGGCTCTCCTCCCTTGTGTGAGCCCGGCCCGCCCGGAGGATCTCCAATAAAGCCTGAACGCGGTTACATCTGTGT
>PVKV010038164.1:0-14164 GCA_004027835.1 Alouatta palliata
TCTCTTGACCTCATGATCCACCCGCCTCGGCCTCCCAAAGTGCTGGGATTACAGGCGTGAGCCACCGCGCCCGGCCTACAATACTCATTAAAAGCTAACGAGAATACAGTTGTGTAGCACCTGCCTCTTATTTACATGGTCAAAAAGCTCGTGTAGATGTCCAAGTCCTCCGTCCTTCTAGACATCACATCCTGGAATGAAGATACTGACACGGCCCAGCTGGGGGCTTGTGTGGGCTCCAGCTGCCCTGGCTGACCTGCGTAACTCCAAACTGTAGAATCCACAAGATGTCGGTCACATGTATGGGGGAAGATGACAAAGTGGCCACAGACTTCTGCTTTCAACAATATCTGAAGCTTCAGGCAATGTGTTAGTCAAAGTATGTCAGATTTAAAATGAAAATTGAGCTTCCTGAAGGGGAAAAAACTTAAAAAGCCATAGCAATCAGGACAGTGTGATGCTTGTTCAGGGAGTGTAAATTGATTCAATCATTTCAGAGAACGACTTAGCATTACATACTAAAGCTTGAATGTGTACACATGTACTGTAACTCTGCAATTCCACCCATTAAGTATATCTCTCCAACAAAAATATTTGTTTATACTCGCTGAAATACATGTACAAGAATATTCATTGCAGCACGGCCAAACTCAAACAATCCAGATGCCTCTGTAGAGATGCTGAGCTTTAAGAAGTGCCTTGACACCAGGGGCTGAATTCAAAGAGCGCAGAGAGTGGAAAGTTGCCTGTCAGAACAAGAGCAAGCGCGTTAAGGGTTTGCTAAGACAGAGGAAACTCAGGAGGCAGAGGTTCCAGTGAGCTGAGATCGTGCCATTGCACTCTAGCCTGGGCAACAAGAGCATAACTCCACCTCAAAAACAGACAAATAAACAAAAAAACCAAAGGGGCAGAAATAGTGTTTTATTGCTGGAACAAGGAAAAAGTAGTCCGTAGATACAAGCACTTTTATGTTACTCGGTGGTCGAACATTTGGCTCAAGTGGTCACATTGTTCAAGGGGACTCCTGGTTAAAATGGTAGTGAAACCCAGGACTTTATTTTTGCTTTCTTAAGATGCTCATAAGTTGGCAATAAAAGCAATTCAAAAATGTGTGAACTTACAATGATGAAGAGAGCATGAGAGCAAATAACAGAGAGTAAAAAACATTGTTTCCTTCCCAGATTAAGTAGTTTGATGTAGTGCAGATTTATGTCTTACCCGTGTTAACAGTCCATTGCAGATTTTTGTGTCAGCAAAGAAAGAGGAACCTGTTTTTTGTCCTTCTGTTGATTCAAGGTTCCAGGCCCCTTCCATCTTACGGACCTATTATCCCCTAAAGCTTGGGAAAGCGCACACTTCTTAAAGGCCTGGGGAAAAACACGCTACTTGCATTCATGATTTATTTATTATAACTAATCATATGGCCTCACTGAGGTGTAAGCAGTCTTGGTAAGTACAGACTTTGGCTGGGTAGCTTATTCACATATAACACTGTACGATGGAAGAGGAGACATGAATTTAGGTGGATACCACAGTTATCAACAAAATTTTAGGAGACAGAAGAGAGTTGGATAAATAGTAATTGAACTGGAGTGGATCAAGCTGAAACCTAACTGTTTGCAAGGTGGGAAGCCAACAATAATAAAGGAATGTATCTGAGCACAAACAGGCTTGAGATTGCCCAATGCAAAATGTCGAAAAATTGCTCTTTTCTCAGAAAGCTATTGGAGGTTCTTCTCCACCAAAAATAGGGAGTAAACCAAGAGATCTGCGACTTAACAAAAAAAAGGATACAACACAGGTGAGTGGTAAAGGGGCTCTTCGGAAGACGGAGAAGCATCAGCAGGTTCGCTATAAAGCAGACCTAGAGATTAACCAGCCCAGATTGAACAAGTTTTAAAAAAAGGAACTAAAAAATGTTTGACCGAATTCAGAAGTATTTTGCAGCACTGGAAGACAGTTGGGGGACAAAGTAGTATTAGATACACGGAAAGCAAGCAAACAAACAGAAGAGGCAGTATTCAAATCAGGAAAAACAAGAGAATGTAGTTATAGCCGACAGGTGATCCTGCCGGGAACAATATTTCCGTGCGCATAGTACGGAAAACACTTAACGATATTCAGCCACAATACTATGATACAAATACATTGAAAAGATGAGGGTAGAGAAGCGTATTTGTGTTTTAAGCTACATAGAAGAGCTATATATCTTTTCTTTCATAGAGGGAAGTCTTTACATATCTGTATCATTCAGGACATGAGCAGGAAGTGGAATGTTTACTCGCACTGGGAAAGCTGAAGATTATTTAAGTTATTATTTACAACTAAATGGGCAACATTAAATTATTATTTACAAATAAATGTAGGGCAATAACAAGGCTTTTACAGATTACTGGAGCTAGTAATCCGCACTACCCTTGAGCTTGACGGGAGGTAGGACGGAGCTGCAGCTCTTTGGAGAGGGCTCTGTAGAGAGGCTTCCTGGCAAATGCTGGGACATTTCCTGGGGTATTCAGACTGCAGCCAACAGAACCAGAGGATAAATATACCAGCCTCACTCTTCAGTCACAGTCAGTCGTGTTTATCAAGTGTCAGGCACTGTTCAAAGTTGTCACTGAATTCTCTCAATAACCCGTAAGTGTCCTTTTTATTCCAGTTTTACCGTTGAGAAAACTAAAACACAGATTAAGTTCCTTGCCCAAGGTCACAGAACTAGGAGTGAAAAGCAACTGGGCAGTTGCCACTAGTAACCCTAAATTCAATTTAGAGAGAGTCTGAAACAGGAAAATGCTGTGCTTCTTTGTTTTCTTATTATTTTATTTATATGAAATATCCAGAATACAGCAATCCACTGCGACAGTGCACAGACTGGGGTGGTTGCCAAGGGTTGCAGGGGAAGGAGGAAAGGGGAGAAACTGTTTAATGAGTAAGGGGTTTTACTCAGGAGGGATAGAAAAGTTTTGGAACTAGATAGAGGTGGTACTTACACAACGCTGTGAATGTAGTGAAGGATATTGAATTGTTCACTTTAAAATGATTGTGGAAAAAAAAAAAAACCACAAAAGGCTGTGTCCTTAGCTCTCCGGAACAAATGCAGCGTTAATCCGCTGTGCGCAAGTAGTGAGGCATCAGCCTAAATCATTGGTTCCCAGTCAGAGGTGGTTTTGCTCCTCGGAGGACATCTGACAGAATCTGGAGACAGTTTTGATTGTCATAACAGGAGGGAGGATACTACTGAGCTCTACCAGGCAGGGGCCAGGGATTTGCCTGAACTTTCTGCAATGCACAGGACGGCCCCCACCACAGAGAATGACCTGGGCTAACATGCCAGTGCTACTGAGTGCCAAGACTTAAAAACCCTGGACTAGACCATCAGGGGATGAGGGTCTGAGGGGAATAAGGGCCCGAGGTATAAACTGATCAAGAGAGCTCCCTTCTATCACCCAGGAAAGAAGTGGAAAGGCAGGAGACTGACTCTCCCTTTCCCTTTCAGAATACCCTGAAAATCAGAGCAGCCTCAGACGTCCACGGTGAAAGTCAGATCCTGTTCTGGAAATGGCTGGGAAGGGAGGCTTTCTGTTCCTTCTCAAGCTGACAAAGTTGCTCTTCTTTCTTTGCTCAGACGCTTTTCTGCTGCAGACTGCCCTTCCTGACAAGAACAGACTCAGCCAGTGTGTAGAGTGGTCCTGCCCCGACGCTGCGAAACAGTGTGCAGGGCTGTCACGAGGATTCCACGCACAGCTCCATGCCCCATTTGCTCTGGCGAGAGGCCTTCTGAAGGGCGCCTAGACTGACGATGTGGGGGAGTCTGCGGCCAGAAAGCACTGCACGCTGCCCAAGACAGTCCACAGACATCGCAGGTGCCTGGCAGTCACGAAACTCTGCCACCAAGTTCCCGCTGCTCCGTCGCGCCGCCACCTCCCACGCTCGGCCGCAGCGGCCCAGGGACGGCGCCCTTCCACTCCCTAGACCCCGGCCCCCGGTCCCCTGGCCCCGTAACCCCACACAGCCCGCCAGTTAGCTCTGACACGCCCAGTCCCCTGCTTCTTTGTGTTGATTAAAAAAAAAAAAAAAAAAAAAAAAAAAAAAAAAAAAAAAAAAAAAAAAAAAGCCTTGCCAATCCATTTGGCGTATAAAAGAATGTATTGTGTACATTTATTATAATGATAATAACGATGTAAGAAATAATTCGGGAGAATGGGATACAAAATCAGCCACAGTCATGAGAGTTGCACCTGGAAGAGACTGCCTCTCTGCTGCTCAGAGCTTGAGAATTAGTCCTTAATGAATAAATGTATATAGTGCATTTTTGAAGGTATACTTTTCTTGTTTGAACATGATAGAATCAGCACTAAAGAGAAACCAGTAAAATTCTCTATAACAAATTATCTCAGTAGAGGTCCAGTGACCCTGTGATAACTATGCCCTGTCCGTCTCCCCACTGTCTGACCTGCTTATGTCTGCATCAGGTACCCCCAAACTGCACTGTCAGGAATGTACACCCCGGGAGCCCTCTGAGAACGGGTTTAACTAGTATTTTGGCTTGTTATGGGTGCACCTGTGACCTAATGTATAAGACCTAGATTAATGAAATGTTCATCCACAATTAAAAGATCATTTTAATTCAGTAGTACCATGCTCAATTTCTATTTATGGAATTCATTTTTTATTAGTTAAAATTATGCTAGATGACATAGAGAGAACTATCAAATGCAGAGAATTCTTAGCTTGAGATCCATGGACCTCAAGTGTTTCATGACACCTTAGGCTAGTTTTCAAAATGGTATATGTGCGTATCTAGGGGCATCTTTCTGAGAAAGGGGTTTCCTAGATTTTGGTCTGGACCTGGTGTCCAGACCAAAACAATCTTGTACGAATCTTTGCTCTACTGACTTCTTGACACTGGGAATTTGAGGGAGAGGAATTTTCCATCAGCATTTTGTTTTTTGGGAAATAAATGACTGTAAGCAAACATGAAGATTCATTCCCAAACCAATTCCAGAGGACTGGTACCAGTAGCTCTGGTGCAGAAAGAACTTCAGTATGGCAGGGAACACAAAAACGTTAACACTGAGGGCAAAAGGTCAGTAGGAATCCGCTAAGCTCCCCACAGTTACTTCTGTCGCTTCCTGATGTTTACAGTTCAAAACAGATACTTGCTCCTAAAGCAAACAACCTTGACGCCCTGGCCTGATCCATGGTCTCGGTCTATGGTTCAACTTTTTCTCAGCTCTTCTTTTACTTCCGCTATGGTATTGCCGCCCAGACAACCAGTCCACAGACTGTCCCTATGTTGCATCTTACAGTACGTGAAAAGGTTTGGGCCAACGCTGTCTTCTAAATACCATCTTCAATCCCTGCCAAAACTCAAATATCCAGCTTCTTTGAGCTTCTCAGTTTATCTAGGCTGTCAGCTTCCAGTCAGCTGCAGTTTCCTGTAACTTTCTCTGTGTGGGTGTTACTTTATTCACAGTTTTTAGTCACGATCCCATCACTACAAACTGAAATCTCCACGGGCAGGGTCAGTGCTTAGGGTCCTGCTCAGTTCTGCGCACATAGCACTAAGGACAGCAGTGGGTATGGCATGAAAATTTGTCCTTCCTATTTCCAAGTCGGTATACTCTCAGGTCAGCTGTAGGCTGTGCAAGCTGCGTCACTAGGTCTGAAAATGTGGCTCATTAAGCAAAAAGAGGGGAGAATTGTACCAATGCACATGGTAAGCCAGAGTTCTGAACTCACTTTGAAGAAATAACTTCATTTGGTCTCATTTTTGTTCTTATTCCCATGAGTAATCGTTTCCATTTAATTGGGAAGATAAAAAGGAGAGTTCTCATATATCCCCACACTCAGTTTACCTTATTATGAAAATCTTACATTGGTATGCTTCATTTGTTACAAATAATTAACAAATATTTATAGATTATTATTAACTAAAATGAATGTTATTTAGATTTCCTTCATTTTTACTTAATTTCCTTTCTCCGTTCCAGGATTCTACTCAGAATTCCATGTTATTTTTAATCATCATGACTGCTTAGGCTCTCTTGCTGTGGCAGTCCTTGATTTTGATGACCTTGACAGTTTTGATGAGTATTGGTCAGGTATTTTGTAGAATGTTCTTCAATTAGGATTTGTTTGATATTTTTCTCATTATTAGATTGGAGTTAGGGGTTTGAGAGAGCAAGACCACAGAGGTAAAGTAGTTTTTTTGTTTGTTTGCTTTGAGACAGAGTCTCCCTCTGTCACCCAGGCTGGAGCACAGTGGCACCATCTTGGCTGTCTGCAACCTCCGCCTCCCCGGTTCAAGTGATTCTCCTGCCTCACCTCCTGAGTAGCTGGGATTACGGGTATCTGTTGCCACACCTGGCTAATTTTTGTATTTTTAGTAGAGATGGGGTTTCACCATGTTGGTCTCGGACTCCTGGCCTCAAGTGATCCGCCTGCCTCAGCCTCCCAAAGTGGTGGGATTACAGGCATGAACCACCATGCTTGGCCTAAAGTGCCATTTTTATAACATTATGTCAAGGCTATATACTTAAGATGGTTTATGTCTGCTTATGACTTATGACTGCTGGTGTAGTCTTGGCTTATGACTGCTGGTGTAGTGCTCTTCTGATTTATTCACTGCTTACGTCACCACCCTTTTTCATACTGTACTCTGTAGAGAATTACTAGACAGAGACCACATGAAGGGATGGAGTTATTTGGAATTCTTCTGCTCAAGAGTTTCCCTGAAAAACTGAGACTGGTTACACATCAGGGAAGTTGTAGGAATTGGTTTGAAGTCTTCTATTTATTGTCACTCAAATTGTTTCAGCTTTGATCATTACAGGCGATATTTTTACCTTTTTTTTTTTTTTCAGAGAGCACAGAACTTGGTACAAGCCCTAGCCCTTAGAAATGCTCGTCTTAAATTTGTTATACGGATCTTCAGTTTTTCAAAAGCCGACAGAGGGCTAGATTTGTATTGAAAATGCTTAGGATCCTCATGCTTCTTGTTCACGAGGCTCCTGGAAACCACCTTTGGTTATCCCGTTTGTCAAGAGGATTTCATCCTGGTAGTGAGTGAATCAGAATGCCATGGGGTTGAGAGAAGATGGATTGGATGAGAAGATTGGATTGGATGTTCTCTTTGCCACTGTACAGCGGCCACTGCAGCTCATGCCGCTGAGCACTCGGCCCCACGGGCGGGGCCCGTTTTAACCTGGTAGTGACAGTGCCCTCATTTAAGCCGGAAGGATTTTTGTGCATTATGTCGACATCTGTATGCAATAAGCCATTTTGGCAGATGCCGATAACTGTCATGTGATCCTGTTGGGAAGGTTCATACCCTATCACATGCGATTGTTGACTCTTAAAGACCCTCTGCCTCCTTCCTCAGTCTTTCTGTTTGACAATATAAGGTCGCTTTTGTCTCCTGCAATCAACAGTCCTGGACAAGTCACGTCCCGGTCTTGGCATCAGTAAAATTTTACTGCTGAATAATTTGGGAGAGGCTCATAGTTACTCCCATTGAAAAAGACCAAGTCAAAGCTTTACAGGTGAGAAACTAATTACAAAATCCTGCTTTGCAAATATTGGCGCTCTTATGGTGCGTTACCCTTTGGTGTCCACGAGGTGGCGCCTTCCCGGAAGGCACGAAGCATCTTCCGGTATCCTGCGCGTCTTTTACCCCCGGCAACGCCACAGCCGGGACTAGTACACATGCTGCCTCCACTGAAGTCATCCGTAGTTACATGTCACGAAATGGAACTTCCAAAAGTGTTGCTAGCGTTAGGCGCAGAGAACGCGAGACAAAGGCTCGGGAGGCGGCGAGCCTGGCGGATCTTCCAACAGCGCCACCTGTCAGCGCGGCTGGGCTGGTGCCCTCCCCCTGCGTGGGGGCCTCAGGCTGAGCGCGGCCGAAGCCTGGCTGGGGAGCCCGCGGGCTGCAGAGCAAGACAGGGGGACGCCAAGGGCCTGGGAGGTACGGACCTACCTTATCTGCCCCTAGAAACAGATTTACTCTTAAATTTTTCAGAAGAGCCCTGTGCGAAACGAAAAGGGAACTTGTGTCACGGCGGCAGATAATGAACACTGGAGTAGAAACTCAGGTTCTTAAAGGGAACGTACTCTTGACGGCAGAAATGAAGGTATATTCCATCAGGAAGGAGTGCTGGCGGGCATCGCTAGCGCGAGGTTCCATGGTGTAATGGTTAGCACTCTGGACTCTGAATCCAGCGATCCGAGTTCAAATCTCGGTGGAACCTGCAGTTTTTCTTCTTGCTTCCTCACTATTTTTTCTTTCTAAAATTCATTTCCCCTTTAGATATGATTGACAGGGACTGTCCAGTCCATATGATCCCAGAGTATGATGCGGGCTCTGTGTGGGCCCCGCTGACTCCCTGTTCCATGTTCAGAGCAAGAGACCATTCCTCAAATCTCCTTCCTTTTACTCCCCTCCTCACCACCACCTAACAGATACTCTGATGCCCAAAATAATTTGAGTTGCGTTAAACTTTTGATTTATTGCTTTATAAAATGCAGGGAATTCACTTCAGAGGACAAAAAGGACTCAACAGATTTGAGGGAGAAGAACGATACTTGTATGTATCTGTTTGCCCAGACAGAATGAGGCTTTATAATGCCTTTTAGATGGAATCACTAGAATTTGTAGGTGTTTGATTTGCCACTGAGAAACCAAGATTCTTGAAAATAAATCTGTACTTGAAATAATTGCTGAGACTCTCTTAGGTATTTGAACACTATTGGATCCTCACATGATAGCTTGAACCACTGTCAACACAGTAAGTAAATATCCAGATACATCTTCTAAGTGTTTCCATGGTGTTCTGTTGGTCATTTCTATGACATTAACCCACCACAGAGAATTGCTGTCAATGCTGAATATGTCCCATAGAAACACAGAGCTTTAAAATTGTATCCTAGGATGTCTCTGTGATTATTTTATCTTCATAAAACTAAATGTCTCCTGTTGCATGTTAGTTTACTTTCTGGTAAATGTTTAGATTTGTCACAACTTAAGGTAAGACAAAGAAGTTACTGGGTCTCTGAAGAAGTAAGGCCAACAAAGTGCTTTCCTTAGTTTGATCTTGTCTATTAGTATTTATAAAAATGAATATTTTAATTGCAGATACAGGGTATCAGGCTATACATTATAATCTTTCTTATTTAATCTTATATTGCTAAAATTAATCATCTCTTTTGTTGCATGTAGATACCATTCATTCACTGATTTCATATTAGCTGCTTTGTATTGTGAATATGCCACAGCTCATTCATTCAGCTTTCCACTAATGGGAAACCTAGAGTTGTTTATAATGGAAATTTGATTTTGAATTATGCTAGTTCTTGGGCCACAAAAATTAAAAATTATTTTACCACAAAGGAGATTTCTGATTCCACAACCAGACATTTAATGGAGAATCCATAACTTTGAGCTGTCGTTTTCATTTTCCAAATGCTTCCACATGTAATGATTATTCACCCTTTTATATTGTACTTCCCAATCCTTCTAATTCCTCATGCATTTTCTAGTGTTAACTGCTAGCAGAATTATGTTCCCCGCATGGAATACCTTTGCTAGGCTTTATGCCACCACTGCCTCTAAAAGCTTAAATATCTAACTGCATTTAGCAGATATCTATTCATTCACCCTTACCAGGACGAATGTTGCAAGAAAATTGATGCTTACTTTTAATTTAGATGGACCTAATTTGCCGCTAAATATTTCTTCATAGATTTATTATACTTGCATAAAAATGTATCATGATATAATACATAATCTTGGAGGTTTTTCCCCTTTGTTTATATACATGTTTCTTCTGAAAGAAGAAATACATCTGATTTGCAAAGTTCAGGGCACATACCTGCCACCCTAACTGCACAGAAGCCTAGAAAATTGCTTTAGATGGTTTGGACTACTGTAACTGTATAATGTTTGTTGACTTAAGCAACAAACATTTATTTCTCACAATTCTGAAGGCTGGGAAATCCAAAATCAAGGTTCCAGCTGATTAAGTGTCTGGTGAGGACTCTCTTTTTGGTTTGCAGCCTGCTGCCCTCTTGCTATATCCTCACATACTGGAGGGAGGGAGAGAATTCCTTCAGGGTAATATCTGATGCCCCTTGTGAAAATGTAGGATCTCTGGAAAACAAACACAAAGTGTTAGAAGTGCAAGAGGTTCTCGACAATAATACTCATAACAATAAACACAGGGGAGAGGCACAGATGAATGCAGGAAGAGCTGTCAGACCATGATGTGGGTCTAGCATGGGCAAAAGGAGAGAAGAAGAAAGTAGTATTCAGTAGAAAAAGCCTGAGGTTTTGACACAGCTCCGAGACTCCGAGAAAGTCTTGTCCAGCCCAATGGGAAGCTTTGGTATAAAGACTGCCGGTGGATGAGACCCTTGTTAAGTGGAAAGGGCCAGGCTTTAGCATACACCCACCCTGCTCACCGGGAAAAAAATAACCTTAGTTTGAACAATGTAGAAGTTGGAGAAAGAGCCGTAGAGGCCATCAGCGGACAGCATTTCTTGCAACTGAAAACAAGTTCTTCTTTGAAGGAACAGCTGAGCAGCGCACCTCCGCAGCCACAGAAATTTTACAATACACATTGAATGATATTTCAATATAGATAAAGATTATTGAAACAAATTCATTTATCTAAATGAAAAATATAGAACACTACACTCAACAAAAGATATTATTGTATTTATTTATTAAAAGAAATTGGATCGTATATACTTGATGTTTACAACATGATGCTGTGAAATACATATAGATAGTAAAATGGTTGTTCCAGTGAAGCGAATTAGCATCTATCATCTCACATAGTTACATGTTGGTTTTTTTTTTTTTTTTTTTTTTTTTTTTTTTTACAAGAACAGCTGTACTTTACTCGTTTAACAGAAATCCCTAATATAATACAGCGGGTTTCACGAGAGTCCTCATGTTGTGTATTAGCCCTCTGGACTTGTTCGTACTACGTATCTGCTACTTTGTATCTTTGTGCATTTCCCTATTTCTTTTCTCCTCATCCACCCCTGGCAACCAATTTTTTATTTTCTCTGCATGTTTGACCTTTTTTTTTTTTTTTTTTTTTACAGCCACATATAATTGAGATATTGCAATACTTTTCTTTCTATGTCCATCTTATTTCACCGAGCATAACATGCTCCAGGGTCATCCATGCTGTGGCAAATGGCAGGATCACCTTTTTTTAAGGCTAAGTAATATTCCATACATACACACACACACACACACACACACACACACACACACACACACACACACGGAGGTTCTTTATCCATGAATCTGTTGACAAACACACGTTATTTCCATATCTTGGCTACTGTGAATAGTACTTCAGTGAACGTGAGAGTCCAGGTTTCTTTATGAGGTAGTAATTGTACCTCCTTTGGGTTTATATCCAGGAGAGCAATTGCTGCGTCAGATGGTAGTTCTATGTTTAATTTCTTTAGAAACCTCCATGCTGTTTTCCATAATGGCTGCACAAATCTGCATTCCCACCGACACTGTGCTAGGGTTCCCTTTCCTCCACGCCCTCGCCGACATTTGTTGTCTCTTGTCTTTTTGATAACAGCCATCCTAACAGGTGTGAGGTTATACTCATGGTGCTTTTAACGTGCGTTTTCCTAATGACTGATGTTGTCGAGCATCCTTTCATAGGCATATTGGCCCTTTCTGTGTCTTCTTCGAAGAAATGTCTGTTCACATCCTTTACCCATTTTTCGTAAGACTGAAGTGCTGCCAGCTGTGCTCAGTATGTAAGTCCCTTTGCCCATTTTAAAATCAGGTTATTTGTTGTTCTGCTATTGAGTTGTGAGAGTTCTTTATAAATTTTGGATATGAACTCCCTTTTCCCAGTTCATAAGTTGCCTTTTTATGTTGTTGATTGTTTTCTTTGCTGTGCGGAAGCTTTTTAGTTTGATGTGGTCCCATTTATTTACTTTTGCTTTTTTATCTTAGGCATTTCTCATGATATCCAAAAAATTATCGCCAAGGCCAATGACAAGGAGCTTTCCCCCTGTTTTCTTGTAGAATTTTGTGTTTAGGCCTTATATTTAGGTGTTTTATCCATTTTGAATTGATTTTTGTGTATAGTATGAGTCTAATTTCATTGTTTTGCATGCGGAAATCCAATTTTCCAAGCTTCATTTATTAGAGATTATCCTCTTCCCCACTGTGTCCTCTTGGTGCCCTTGTCAAAAATTAGTTGGCAGTATATGTTTGATTTATTTCTGGGTTCTCTATTCTGTTGCAATGGTCTGTCTTTCTGTTTCTATGCAGGAATGGTTATGCTGTTCTCAGAACAGTGTGTCTTGATTATTTTAGCTTTATAATATAATTTAAAGCAGGAGTTGTGATGCCTCCAACTTTGTTTTTCTTTCTCATTATTGCTATGGCGATTTGGTGTGGGGGTGTGTGTGTGTATGTGTGTGTATGTGTGTATGTGTGTGACTCCATATAAATTTTAGGCTTATTTTTTCTACTTCTGTGAAGAATATCCCTTTGGAGTTTTGATAAGTATTATACTGAATCTGTACATTGCTTTGGATGGTATGGACATTTTAACAGTATTCTTCCGATTCATGAATATTGGATATCTTTCCATTTATTTATGTTGTCTTTAATTACTTTCATCATTTTATTGTTTTCAGTGTAAATATCTTTTATCTCCTTGGTCAAATTTATTCCTAAGTATTTTATTTTTTTGATGCTATCATAAATGAGATTCTTTTATTGATTTGTTTTTCAGTTGGGTCATTATTTTTGTATGGAAATGCTACTGATCTTTATATGTGGATTTATATATTATTTTAAATACCCTTGGTGGGCCTAATGCAAGTCTTTAAAATTTTACAAGGATTGAAATGACACAGAATATATTCTGTGAGCCCAGCATAATGAAAATAAAATCAGTATCAGAAATTAAATGGAAAACCTCCAGATGTTACTAAATGAAAAAAACACTCATCCAAAGCCATAGCTTAAAGAAATTACATTTAGTTAAAATGAATGATAATCAAAATAAGATATATGAAAATTTGTTACACAAATTTAGCTGCATTACACAACAGCTAAACTGTGCCCGAAGTCTAATTTATAGTTCTACTTGCATATTTTAGAATAAAGATGTTTTGATATTTGATATTAAAGCTTTTTTTCTCAATAATTTAGGGGAAAACAGCAAAGTAAAATATTACAAGGAAGGTTATAAAAAATAGAATTAGAACACACACACACACAAAACAAACAGAGAACTACAACAGAGCCAAAATAGGCACTTAGGAGGACTGACAGAATTATTGCTCTAAATCAAGTATTGTTCAAGAAAAGGAAGAGAAAACAGAAAATGCTAATACCAGGAATAAATATAGGATAGTATTACATTTAAGTATATGGACATCAAGAATATATTAAGGATGTATGAACAGTGTTTTTAAAATGGATTTGACAATTTAGGATAGATTCTCTTGCAGAGATAATTTACCAAAACTGACAGAATAAGAAATTAACACCTTGAGTTTACTCCTCATCCTTCTTTCTTCGAATTGGAAACCATACTAAGTGAGTAAATCTACTAGTTGTTCCCCGAATCATTTGTGAAACTCAAATAAGCATTCAAGGAGCATTTAAGTAAGTGGGAACTTTAAAAAAGGTAGTAAAAATCTCACACTGGTTTGAGATACAGGCAGAGCTGTTTACTGGAGTCCAAAGTGGGAGTTGTCAAGACGAAAGGATGAAGTTTCTTAGAGGCAATCCCAGGCTCTCAAACTGGCAACAAGTGGATTTCTAGTGTATCCTCTAGTACACTGGGCTGCAACTGAAATACTAGTATAGTTCCTTTCAGTAAATAGAGTGCATCTCTTTCCTTTTATCGATTGCAGAAGCTTTCATTATATGGATCTTCCAAAATTTATTTTAAAAGTCAAACATTGGGCCGGGCGCGGTGACTCACGCCTGTAATCCCAGCACTTTGGGAGGCCGAGGCGGGTGGATCACGAGGTCAAGAGATCGAGACCATCCTGGTCAACATGGTGAAACCCCGTCTCTACTAAAAATACAAAAATTAGCTGGGCATGGTGGCACGTGCCTGTAGTCCCAGCTACTCGGGAGGCTGAGGCAGGAGAATTGCTT